>JAOWBW010001217.1:0-223427 GCA_026119855.1 Campanula takesimana | reverse complement strand
TACAAAGACTTGTCCCGGATTCCCGAAATATCTCATTTATGAACAAAATCTATCAAATTAGGTAGTAAATGGTTTCCTTAAAACCATGCAGAAACCCTAGCTTAAGATCAATTCAGCCTGCAACCTTGGCCACGCGGCCAACCTTGCTCCGCTTGATCTTTGCCACGCGGCTACTATTGTCACCGGCTTCAACCATGCCAGGCGGCCTTTAGGATTCACTGTTAGTACACCCACCTTAATTTGATTGATCCATACCACGTGTCTTTTATATGGACTTTAGGACCGCATGTAATGAAGTTCTACTTCAATTTTTAGATAAGTCCTTTCTAGATTTTTCGTTTTCTAGGCTGAGTATAATTCGGTTGTATCATTAGCGGTTTAGTGCTTCAAGCCGTCATCTTGAGAATGCCAGCATGGAACTCTTCAATTTTCATCAAACCGCAGTTTGCATGTTTGATGAAACCGCACATCAAGACCATTCTTCAAACCGCCCCTATGCTTGGTGAAACCGCAGAGCAGTTATTGAAGAATTAAAGAGATGTCATTTATTCCTTAGACAAAATTCCCTTTTTGACTGTATAAGGATGTTGTTATGTCATGTCAAAATAACTCTAAGTTAACTTGGAGTTTCTGCAAGGAATGTCGGTTTGTCCATCAGTTTGAATTGTTTACCGTTAGTCCTTCTGCAACAAAGGACAATTGTCAGGTAGTGGTGCAACAACTACCTAGGACTACAAGACAAAACCAAGGACGAAAATGACAGCTCAACCAATGGGATTTCGACAGCACTGTACCCTTCAGATTTGATTCAAATCTTTACCCAACGGTCACAAGGGTGCTCTGCCTATAAATACCCTTCATTATTCAACAATGAAGGTTGCTGAGCTTCAAGAGATTCATTCCCAGTATTCAAGTTTGCTTTGAAGATTTAAACCCAGATATTCATATCTTCAAACCATCTCCATTGCAAACACAGTTCTTCATCAAAGCTTCAAGCCTAACAACCATTCATACTTAGCCTTTACACCAAAGAATTCCATTTGCTCAACCATCATTTAGATACTTAGAGCATTTGATTTCTTTTCACACACACACCCGATTTATATGATCACATAGATTATATACTTCGAAAACACCGGTTGTTATTATAGCTTAGGTTAGACTTATTGTTTAGAGTTTAGACTCATCTTGTAAAACCTCCTCTAAATTAATACAAGTCTTATAGCTATTAGAAAATCCTAGACTAACCATCTAGGTAGAGGACGTAGTTCATTTAAGAACGAACCTCTTCAATTTGTGTGTTTGATCTTTATTTTCTGTCTTGATATTTATCTTTCTTGTTTGTGGTCTTGAACTTGTTTCCATACACGAAATGACTTGAAAGATGAATTGTGTTTCCTTTAAACTTTAAGTTTAACTATTCTGTTGCATCATAGTGTTTTCTCAACCCGAGTCAAACTTCCCAACTCTTTAACTAACCTATTTGGCCAAACCGCAAACTCCGCTGTGCATTTTATCAGTTCGGTTCTTGTGCCTTGAACCGCAGTTGGCCAAACTGATAAGTACTCGGTTGATTTTAAGGGTATTTTCGAAAAAGTTTCGGACCGCTATTCACCCCCCCTCTAGCGGTTCTATACCCTTGTTGCCCTCTGGGACCAACAAGTGGTATCAGAGCATATCCACCGAACTTGTTTTTACAAGCTTAACCACTTGGGTGCTGATCCAATGGCAAACACAAACACCCATATGATGCAAACATCCAATTCGAATCACTTACCGATTCTGGATGAAGATAGTTTTATTTTTTGGAAAGATAGGATGATGAAACACATGATTTCATGTGATCGTAGACTGTGGACCGCGGTTACTGATGGACCATATGTTCCTATGAAAGCTAATCCACGTGCAGGAACCGCAGGAGAAGAAGCTGAAGTTAAGAAATTAGAAAGTGAATGGACTGATGCAGACCGCATCAATGTGGATTTGATGGAAGAGCTATGTCCATGCTAGTGTCAGCTATTGACCTGAGGACTCATTCTAAGGTGCTTCACTGCAAAACCGCAAAGGCTACCTGGGATGCTATAGTTGACTTTCTGGAAGGAGATTCAGATACCAAGAAGAACCGCCTCTATCAACAGAGAAGACTCTTTGACTATTTTGTTAAAGATCCTAAGGAATCTCTTAGACAATGCTATGAGAGGTTTATTGATATTGTTAACGTTTGTTTTTCTCTTGGACATGTCTATTCTAATACAGATTTGAACATGAGATTCATGCAAGCACTTGGTAGCAAATGGCTGATCAAAACTACTAACATTGAAGACAACAAGGACTTGGAAGCTCTTGATCTTCGACACTTGTATGCCATGCTGAAGGTTTTTGAATTTAAGCTTGAAGAGGTCCATGAAACCGAAAGCAGATTTAAGACCCTCTCTCTAGCTGCATTCAAACAATACCTCATCTCCTGTCTACAATCCAGACCATCATCAAACCGCTCCTCACCTCCACTTGCAAACCGCTCCTCCTGACCAAAATGTTCCTAGATATAATCCTCAAACCGCACCTTCTGAATATTACCAGCAGTCTCAACAATCCTATCCTCAATCACATCAACCATTCCTCAATCTTATCAATCTTATCAGCAGTCTCATCAATCCTACACTCCTCCTCAAAGTTCTTATGCTCAGAGTGTAGGATCACAATCCTCAAGTTCTACTCAAGTTGATTTTGATGAAATGGATGATGAAGAATTTGCTTTGTATGTGAAGAGATACACCAAGTTCAGGAAAATAATAGATCTCAATTTCCATCACAAAGGCCCAGCAAAGTTTGTCCCTCCAACCAGATTCAACAAAACTGCAGATCCCAAGACAAGGGAAGACTTGGTTGTTATAACTGCAGACAACCAGGTCACTTTGCGTCAAGTTGTCCCAAACCGCGCTATGAAGCCGCGCCAGCAAAGAAACCATTCAACAAGAAGTTCGTGAAAAGAAGAGGAATGGTAGCTGACCAAGGAGATCAACCGCTGACATGGATGGATTCAGACTCAGATGAAAGTGATGATGAAGAAACTGCTAATCTCTGTCTCATGGGATTTGAAGAAAGAATTGAAATTGACGAAAGCCTTCCACTGCCAAAACAACAAATGAAGTCAGTTTCACCTAAGACTCCTGAGGCTAGATCAAGCAGAGCTCCTACAACACCAAACTACACTCCCGAGGTTCAAGCAGACCAAAGTCATGATGATCAGGTACTAGAACGTGCAAATATTATATGTCAACAACACACTGTACTTAAAAGGCATATAAACTAATGGCTGCGGAACTTGAAGAATCCCAACGTGTATGTAAATCCCACAGGAGGAAATTGAAAATCTCAAGCTCCAAATTGCTGGGATATCTACTATTGTGGATGAAAACCGATATCTGAAGGACAGAACCGAGGTACTTCTCACCCAATTCCATGATCTTACCGTACAAAGGGATGACCTCCAAAAAGTGACCGATGTATGGACTAAGTCTGGTGTCACCGTGGAACAAATCCTAAATTCACAAATTCCTACTTCGGATAAAAGTGGATTGGGGTTTAAAACCGATGATGGGTGTAAGTGTCCTTGTCTCTGTGCCGAAGGTGGTGTGAAACCTACTGAACAAACCAAAGAAATTCCTAAGGTTAATCATGCTGGTAAAAGGGCTCAAAACAAGAAATTAAAAGGCAAAATTATTTCTTTGAGTACCCTAAAAACCAGACTGGGAGAGATTCAAAGTGGAAAGAGAAATCCATAGCGGCTGAGGCAACCAAGGAAGTATTGAGTGATGAAACCGCTCCTAGTCGGTTTAAGGAAATTCCTATCATTTTCCCTAAAGCCGCACCTAAGAGGAAGGTTGAGCTCAAGAAGGTAATCTTTGTTAAAGCCAAAACCGCTGACCCAGTAAACATGAGAAACCGAAGGTCAGTAAAGGGTTTGTAAAACCGCAACCAAACCTGGATTTATTCATTGTGCTATTTGTGCTGATTTGGTCATAGTGCTGGTCATTGTCTTTTAAGATTCACACCCAATGCCAAGGGACGTAAAAATCCTAAGGTCAAACAAGTGTGGGTCCCAAAAAGCTGCTACCCTAGGACCCAAGAATAAGGGGGACCAAAACCTTTCATGTTTATTTTTCAGATTTCATGTTTTATGGCTGGAACCGCGAAGAAGAAGAAGGATCTCTGGTATTTGGATAGTGGATGCTCACGACACATGACTGGAGATTCCGAACTACTCTGCAGTTTCATCCAAATGAAAGGTCCCCCAGTAGTGTTTGGTAACAACAAGAAAGGAGAAACAGTAGGATATGGAGCAATCAAACGAGGAAAGGTGACTATTGAAAATGTGTCATTAGTAGAAGGACTCAAGCACAACCTTCTCTCCATATCTCAGTTTTGTGACAAAGGAATGAACTGCATCTTCACATCAACTAACTGTTATATCAAAGATGCTTCCTCTGAAGTCACTCTACTGACTGGAAACAGAACAGGTGATGTTTATATGATAGATTTGAGCAATATTGTTTCTATTGCTGACCTCTGTTTTGTAGCCAAAAACATAAGTGAAAGCAACTGGTTATGGCATAAGCGGCTCAGCCACTTGAACTTCAAGTATCTAACAAAACTGCACAGGGATGGTCTAGTAAAAGGACTACCCAAAGTGGCTGACCATCATGATGAAAAGTGCAAAGCATGCCAGCTTGGAAAGCAGCCCAAACAGTCATTTCCTAGTAAAACCGCACCTTTAACGAACCGCTGTTTGCAATTGCTGCACATGGATTTATTTGGACCTGTCCCAACCGCCAGTATTGGAGGAAACCGCTATACACTTGTGGTGGTTGATGATTATTCAAGATATACATGGGTGGAAATGATGGTCTCTAAAGATGATACTTATGGCATCGTAACCGCTCTCTTTAGACAGCTCCAAACTCAAAAATTGGATGACATTGTTGCCGTGCGTTCAGATAATGGAACCGAATTTACAAACAATGGTGTTGCTCAATATTGTGATGATCATGGAATTGATCATAACTTCTCTGCCGCTGGGGTTCCACAACAGAATGGAGTTGTAGAAAGAAAGAACAGGACTTTGATTGAAGCCGGGAAGACAATGATTGCAGAAGCAAAGCTTCCCAAATACTTCTGGGCCGAAGCCATCAATATCAATACCGCATGTTTCACCCAGAACCGCTCCCTAATCATCAAAGTTCACAACAAGACTCCTTATGAATTGTGGCGAGGCAGATCACCCAACATTGCCTTCCTCAAGATATTTGGATGCAAGTGCTACATCTTGTACAATGGCAAAGAGCATCGAGGTAAATTTGATGCTAAGGCCGATGAAGGTATTTTTGTTGGTTATTCAAAACACTCTAAAGCTTTTCGTTGTTTCAATAAGACATCTTTAAAAATTGTAGAGTCAGTCCATGTTACATTTGATGAACATAATCTTCTTGAGCCACATATGGCTCCAAATGTTGCTGATGATTTCAGTGGTTTTGAGACAGGTACATCTTACCCTGATCATGCAACCGCAAATGACCAACCTACTCAAACCACTCCATCAGGTTCTCCAGCCACTCCAAATCAAACTGAAGGTGTTGCTGTAGAACCGCATTCTTCTAATCTCATTCAAACCGTTGATCTAGTTCCAAACATCACCTTCAATGAAGATTTCAATGAATATCAAGAAGAGCCTCCTCTGGAAAATCTTCAAGAAATAGTGGTTCATGAAGACCTCCCCCCAGAAATCAATGAGCATAGAGACCATCCAACAACTAATGTTATAGGTCCTATCAGTTCTGGTGTTCAAACAAGAGGAAGCTTAACTCATAGAGATAACCACAGTTTGTTCTCAACCGCACTGTTATCTCAGATGGAACCGAAGAAGGTAGATGAAGCTCTAAGTGATCCAAGTTGGGTAGCTGCAATGCAAGAAGAGCTCAATCAGTTTGAAAGATGTAGAGTTTGGACTCTAGTTCCAAGGCCCATAGATCACACTGTAATTGGAACAAAATGGGTATACAGAAATAAGATGGATGAAAATGGTACTATTACAAGAAACAAAGCAAGGTTGGTTGCTCAGGGTTATAGGCAAGAAGAAGGGATTGATTATGATGAAACCTTTGCACCTGTAGCCAGACTTGAAGCCATTAGATTGTTCCTGGCCTATGCCTCCTTCAAGAAATTCAAGTTATATCAAATGGATGTGAAGAGTGCATTTCTGAATGGTGAACTACAAGAAGAAGTTTATGTAGCTCAACCGCCAGGATTTGAAGACAACAAATATCCCAATCATGTCTTCAAGCTCAATAAGGCCTTGTATGGACTCAAACAAGCTCCAAGAGCATGGTATGACACTCTATCTAAATTTCTTATTGAACAAGGCTTCTCTAGAGGTAAAATTGATACAACCCTATTTATTGCTAAACACAAAGGTCATTCATTATTAGTTCAAATATATGTTGATGATATTATTTTCGGTTCTACTAATGAGACTATGTGTGTTAAGTTTGAGAAGCTTATGAAAGGTAAATTTGAGATGAGTATGATGGGAGAGTTGACATTCTTTCTTGGACTCCAAATCAAGCAATGTCATGATGGAATTTTTATCAACCAAGCCAAATATACCAAAGATTTGATCAAGAAATTTGGGCTTGAAACCGCTAAGCCAGTTGATACCCCAATGCAAAAGGCCTGCAGTTTGGATCAAGATGAACGAGGTAAGAAAGTTGATCAGACTCTCTACCGAGGTATGATTGGTTCTTTACTTTACTTAACTGCTAGTAGGCCAGATATCATGTTCAGTGTTTGTGTTTGTGCTAGATTTCAAGCTGACCCTAGAGAATCTCATCTTATTGCTGTTAAAAGAATTATTAGATATTTATGTGGATCTGTTAACCTTGGACTTTGGTACTCCAAAGAATCTTCATTTGATCTATTAGGTTATTCAGATGCTGACTTTGCAGCATATAAGATAAGCAGAAAGAGCACAAGTGGTACTTGCCAGTTCCTTGGAACCCGGCTTGTATCATGGTCCAGCAAGAAACAAGCATCGGTTTCAGTCTCAACCGCTGAAGCCGAATATATTGCGGCTGGAAGCTGTTGCTCTCAAATTCTCTGGATGAAACAGCAGTTGGAAGACTATGAAGTATTTGAGAAGAACTGCCCTATCTACTGTGATAGTACTGCAGCAATATCAATCTCCAACAATCCAGTAAAACACTCAAAAACCAAGCACATTGACATAAGATATCATTTCCTCAAAGATCATGTTGAAAAGAAGAACATTTTCCTAGCAAAGGTGGGAACCGACGATCAAATTGCAGATATTCTCACCAAACCGCTCGAAAATTCTAGGTTCTTTCATTTACGAGGAGAAATGGGTATGCTGGAACTTACTTAATATAATTCATGCCTATTTATTCTTGTTCTAATAATATTTGTTAAGTATTTTGGCTCTATTAAGAAAATGCAAATAGTTTGCGGTTCAATAGACAAAACCGCAACAAGATGGTTCGGCTAAAGATTCCACTCAAACCGAAGAGTCAAGTAGAACAATTTCAGTTTTATCCAAACCGAATTGTCAAAGCAAGGTTTCGGTTTTCTCTACTGAAACCGAATATAGATCTGAAAGATATCGGTTTCACCAAAACCGATAATTAGGAAAAGGTAAGTCGGTTTACGCAAAACCGCTCAGGTATGAAATTGCATTTTAGTCCCTACTTATGTCACTTCATTCATTAAGGACATTTTTGCAATTATCTCTGCCGCATTAAATGCGAATCGACAGGTACACTGACGGTTGAGTTTCCTTCAGTCGTCATGCCCGCTCCACTACCCGAGGTGGTTAATTGAGTATAAAAGACAAACCATTTTTCAATTTATCTTTTTACCTTCTTACTCTTTTTTTAGCAAAAACCCTTCTCTCTCCTCTGTATGCATTCATCCCTCTCTCTCTCTCTGTTCTCACTAAATTTTCTTACTTAAACAATATTTTCAATGGCACCAAAGAAATCAATTGATCTTGCTTCTTCTTCTACATCGTCCAAACCATCGAAGCCTGATATGGTATGAAATTCTGAACCCTAACTCAATATACTTTATTTATCCGCCATTGTTGAAGCTTAAAAGCTTGTTCATCTTCCTTTGATCATTTTATGCTTTTTTCTTCAATTTCTTGGTTGGTTTGTGTTCGCATTTACTTATATACACTGTTTGATTACTTTGTTTTAAGATTTGTGTTCAATTTTGAGCAAAATCAATTTTGGGGTTATTTGGTGTTCTTGCGAAATTTTGCAGATTCTGAGTTCATGTGTTGTTATTTGTCTTAGTTTATTTAGAACTTTGTTAGAATCTACTCTTTATGATCATTTTGATATAATTTTTCCATATTTTGGTTAAGATTTTGTTTTGCATACTCATACTCTGTTCTTCGTGTTCTTCATGCATTCAAACTCTTTTTCAAAATTTTCCCTCTTTGATCCATTTTGCCTTCACTGTTCCTTCATTCTTTGTTTTTACATTTTTACCCTTGCTCTCCTTGAACCGCATGTTCTCATTGTTAGGTTTCTTCGTTATAGTTTGTAGGGCTTAATCAAACCGCGGTTTGCTTAAGGATTCAAACTATCTTTCTTTAAATTATTTCTAACTAAGAATATCTTTCAGGATCCCTCAAACTTTGTTCCCGGCTCTAGGATTCTTGAGGGTGAACTTAAACAAGATGCAGTTGGACGGAAGCTCCTCAAACTGCTGAATGATGCTAAACTGCTACCTCTGTTTCTTATGGATGAACCGCAGTTTGTTACTATTATCTGCGCCGAATTCTTTGAGAATGGGATCTCCACGAAGGCTGAATTACTAGATGTAAGAGGAGAACCGATAAGGGATCTGGAATCCGGTGAAATAAAATTTGAAGATGCTATCAAGTCCACCGTCTGTGGCAAAGAAGTGATCCTAACCGCTTCCAAGATTGCAGTTCTAGCTGGTCTTGAGAACTCTGGAGTTATGGGGATAAAACCAGAACTTCTAAGCAATACTACAATAGAGCTGATTGGAGTTAACTCTTTCTCCACCAAGAATTCCTCCAAAAAGGACTTTGGAGAGGTGATGGCTCATCTTTGTGAACTGGTAGATTCTGGAGTCATGTGCAAGAATGGAAACCACAACAACTTTACAAGTGAACAGTATGCTTACTGTGTGGCCATTCTTAAAGGGAAGAAACTGCACTGGCCCAAGGTTGTGATGAAGGAGATTATAAATGCTCTAAACCGCCTCCATGCTGCTAAAGCCGCTGGAAAATCCAAGGTCAGAACTCATTGCAGGTTGCTGACAAAGTTCTTGCATCAAGATACTACCATTTTCAAGTTCTCTACTGAACACAAGGACTATTGGTTGGATCCAAGTGAAAAATCTATCTTTGGATTGTCAAGACTTGATACCTTCAGAACAACCTTTGGATGGCGGTATGCTCAAACTGTTTGGAATGAGGACCCTCGTCCTGAAGCCGAACGTGGCCCATTTCCTGAGGCTCGGCTCAACAAATCAGGGAAACCATATGCTGGTGCCATTGCTGATCAGGCCCATGCTACGATGCTAAGAAATGAAGGTCAAACTGCCACTCTAAACTGACTGGGGTTAAGTCATTTAGCTCAAACCGCGGTACAGGCTGAGGGGGAGCCTGCGGTTGAGGGGGAGCCTGCAATTCGGTCTATTCCTGCGGCTCGTCCCAAGGAAACCGCTGCTCCAAGAAAGAGAAAGGGAACTGCTCAAATCCCTTCGGTTATTACAAAAGCAAACCTATCCAAACCGCCTTCCAAACCCACATCTAAACCTTCATCTTCTTCAACCTCTTTTCCCCCCATCAGACTATCTCCTACTCTTTCAAAACCTATCACTTCAAAACCTTCTATTCCCAAACCTCAAGTTAAACCCCTCTCTCCATTACATCAAAATGTGGAGAAATCCTTAAATTTTGCTAAGGATGCCTCCTCTCTTAAAGCCGCCAAGGCAAAATCCATTCCAGAACTTATCCCTTCACCCCATCTTTTTCTTCCTATCCCTTCTCCTCCTAAACCTTCCACTTCTAAACCGCCCTCTGTTCAATTCTCTGAAGAACAGTTGGCTGAAATTTTCAAAGCCTTTCCAAACCTCAAACCCTCCTCTCAAACCGATCCTGAGTAGACCGAAGTGTCTGAGGATGCGGTTCTAGTTGAACAAACCGCTGTATCTACCATTGTGGTTCAGCCTGAGCAAACCGATGAGTTTGAGGCTGCAGCATTGCCTGAGCAGACTGATATGTCTGAGGCACTTGGTGAACCTGAGCAAGATGTTGAAGTTCTTGAGGTTCAACCGCCAAAGAAGAAGAGAAAGTTGGTGAAGAAAAGTGATTATGTGGAGCATTGGCAGTCAAGGCCACCAGGAGCTATAGACTTCAGTGAGGCTGACTACAAAAGGGATCACTCACCACTTGAAGGAGCTTTTGCAAGAGAGCTAAGAGAAAGAGCTGAGATGAGGAAGGCAGGTATTGACCCAATGATGGTTGAGGTCACTCCTCCTTCACTTAAAAGGAAGTTGGACTTTGATTCACCTGAACATACTCCATCTTCATCTCCTGATTTACCTTATGCTCCAACTCCGGTTTTGCCATCTACTTCTTTGTCGGTTCAACCACTGCCTCTTCCTTCAGTTCAACCGCTGGCTATTACTCAAGCTCAACCTCTCTCTCAGCCGCCAGTTCAGCTATCTCCACAGACATCGGTTTCATTCATTAAACCGAAGTCAAAGAAACGAAAGAATACTGCTGACTTAGCAAATTATTTGAAGCGGTTCAAAACTGAAACCTCTAGGGAAAGAAGGGCTGGAGCCCATGCTCGTGCCGCCTCCAAAGCCGAAGCTAGATTCTTGAAGGCTGGCCGCCCTAACCCTTTTGCTATCTTTCCCAAGGATGAGATGGAAGCCGCAGTTGAACACTTAATTCTTTCAGTTGCAGACAAAGTGATGGGTGAGATTGCCGATCAGGTACTCATGGATCCCACTCTTGCTAGTCAATTCTTTCTAAAGTTAACTGCTAGAGCTTATCCTCCTATGTTGAATTGGAGATTTGTGCCTTCCCCTTCCATTCTTCTAAATGATGATTATTTGAGATTTCCTCTTCTTCCTTCTTCACCTCCTCAAACTGCAATTATCCCTATTCATTCTTTTCTTCATTTTGATCCCGCTGAGCTTGAAACCGCCCTTAGGATCTCTATGGGTGAAACCTTAGAAGAGGCACACATTCTGTTGAAAGGTAAAGCCAAAATGCCTTCTTCATCCCATCCTTCTGATGATGCCATCCAAATTTCTGATGATGATAATTCCAGTGATGAGCACATCCCTGACTATACTCCTTCTGATGAACCGCACTCTTCAATTCCTTCCTATCCAATTCTACCTCTTCATGCTACAACCGCCAATTTAATAGATGCGGTTAGGAATATTCAAGTTCATCAGCAAACCGCCACTTCTCAGTTTGACACTCATCTCCTCACTATTCAATCTGATCTTGATGCCATTAAGGGGGAGAGAGTGAATGAGAGATTTGAAGATAGGTCAAGACAACAACAGCTAGATGAGAGACTGAACTTAATCTTGGAAAATCAACTGGCCCTTCAAGATCTTGTCAGAACCAACAATGATCTTTGCAACTTAAAGTTTCAAGCCGTTGATGCATCACTTCAATCTGTTGTTGAGAAACTTTACATTCTAGCTCAGCATGCACTTGATTCTTCAGAACTTATCCTGCATAGAACCGGGAAACTTGTCAAACAAACCGCTGCAATTGAATTGAAGATTGATGAACCGACTGAAGTTCGGCTTCGTGCAGCTGACTTTGTTTTTGAAGCCTCCCGTGGATCCGGTTCTAGAAATGTTGATCAAATCGCCCCCGCTGTTAATGTTCAAGTTGCAGAAGAACAAGCTGCTCAAGATGCTCAAACCGTTCAGAACCAAACCGCAGATGATGCTGCTGCTGCAAGGGGTTCTGTTGCAGATGAAGTAGATAAGACTTCTTTTCATAGTCTTTCTTTTTGATGTCTCTTGTAATTCATACATTGTAAGTTACTATCCTTTATGATTGAATTATAATGAGAATGGCTGCATAGCATTCTGTTTCCAAAACTTTGTTTATTCAAACTGCTTGTTTGTGAAACAATGTTTGTATTTCTTAAAACCTCATGCACTACATTCATCATGAAAATAGTTTTAAGTGCATTGTGTTTTAAACATTCAGTTTAAACATGCATTTCTGATCCTCAAAATCATATCATTCTTTATGCATCTGAATGTATTTCTTTTCTATCTCTTATTCATTTCCTTTATTTTTGATAGATTAGAAATCTATGATCTAGCATAGTGTGTGCATTGACTTGGGACATGCAATTTCATGAAATTTATTTCTGACATGTTCTTACCAAGTACAATGTTTTGCTATTATCATAGTGTGGTAATGGCATCAATCAAATAGGGGGAGATTGTTAGGATTCACTGTTAGTACACCCACCTTAATTTGATTGATCCATACCACGTGTCTTTTATGGACTTTAGGACCGCATGTAATGAAGTTCTACTTCAATTTTTAGATAAGTCAATTTCTAGATTTTTCGTTTTCTAGGCTGAGTATAATTCGGTTGTATCATTAGCGGTTTAGTGCTTCAAGCCGTCATCTTGAGAATGCCAGCATGGAGCTCTTCAATTTTCATCAAACCGCAGTTTGCATGTTTGATGAAACCGCACATCAAGACCATTCTTCAAACCGCCCCTATGCTTGGTGAAACCGCAGAGCAGTTATTGAAGAATTAAAGAGATGTCATTTATTCCTTAGACAAACATTCCCTTTTTGACCGTATAAGGATGTTGTTATGTCATGTCAAAATAACTCTAAGTTAACTTGGAGTTTCTGCAAGGAATGTCGGTTTGTCCATCAGTTTAAATTGTTTACCGTTAGTCCTTTCTGCAACAAAGGACAATTGTCAGGTAGTGGTGCAACAACTACCTAGGACTACAAGACAAAACCAAGGACGAAAATGACAGCTCAACCAATGGGATTTCGACAGCACTGTACCCTTCAGATTTGATTCAAATCTTTACCCAACGGTCACAAGGGTGCTCTGCCTATAAATAGCCTTCATTATTCAACAATGAAGGTTGCTGAGCTTCAAGAGATTCATTCCCAAGTATTCAAGTTTGCTTTGAAGATTTAAACCCAGATATTCATATCTTCAAACCATCTCCATTGCAAACCCAGTTCTTCATCAAAGCTTCAAGCCTAACAACCATTCATACATAGCCTTTACACCAAAAGAATTCCATTTGCTCAACCATTATTTAGATACTTAGAGCATTTGATTTCTTTTCACACACACACCCGATTTATATGATCACATAGATTATATACTTCGAAAACACCGGTTGTTATTATAGCTTAGGTTAGACTTATTGTTTAGAGTTTAGATTCATCTTGTAAAACCTCCTCTAAATTAATACAAGTCTTATAGCTATTAGAAAATCCTAGACTAACCATCTAGGTAGAGGACGTAGTTCATTTAAGAACGAACCTCTTCAATTTGTGTGTTTGATCTTTATTTTCTGTCTTGATATTTATCTTTCTTGTTTGTGGTCTTGAACTTGCTTCCATACACGAAATGACTTGAAAGATGAATTGTGTTTTCCTTTAAACTTTAAGTTTAACTATTCTGTTGCATCATAGTGTTTTCTCAACCCGAGTCAAACTTCCCAACTCTTTAACTAACCTATTTGGCCAAACCGTAAACTCCGCTGTGCATTTTATCAGTTCGGTTCTTGTGCCTTGAACCGCAGTTGGCCAAACTGATAAGTACTCGGTTGATTTTAAGGGTATTTTCGAAAAAGTTTCGGACCGCTATTCACCCCCCCTCTAGCGGTTCTATACCCTTGTTGCCCTCTGGGACCAACACGGCCAACCTTGCTCCGGATGATCCTGACCATCAGATCCTCCCATCAGTTTACTATATAAACCACTCCATTCCATTGGTTTCAGGGGCCGATTTTGAGAGCTCTAAAGTCTGAATTTTGGAGTTCTTAAACACTATTTTGCTCTCTAATTAGCATTCAAACACTCAAGAAGATCCAAGGTTTATTTCTTGCCAACATAGGTAAGTTTTCTAACTTTTTCTTCGTGTTCTTGCATTATTTTTAATGTAGATCTTTTATATTCATGTTCGTACATGTTTATTCATAGTTTCTTCATATTCTTTGCATGCTCATTCATATGTTCATAATATGTTCTTCGCATGTTCTTCGTGTTCATAGATTAAAACCTTATTTATGCTATATTTAGGGTTGCGATCTTTATAATTACATGTTATTTCATAGCCGATGATGATCGAGGGTTCATCAACCCGAGGATGATCTAGGAACTACTTCTAAACCCTAAACTTTAGGTAATTCCCCCCTCATTATGCATGATCCCGATTCTTCTGCCTATTTTAAATTCTTCTCGAACTACGCTGACCTGAGCTTCTCACATTGAGAGGAACGTAGGCAATCTTCGGATCCGGTCTCAATCACTAACACACTACATACACCGCATCATGATAGAAAGACCGATCAATTCGGGCAATAGGAGTGATAACGTTCAATATTCTTCTCTTGTTGTAATTTGACCCCCGAACCCATTAAACATGCTTTTCCTCAATGTTTTGGCTATAATTAAAACGGCTTGGCGACTCTCATAATTTTAATGTTGCTAAGAATATTCTCAAATTCAAACACACGTATTCACAGGCGGGCAATGCCAATATGTTAACTCTAGAGACAGAGTTACGGCCAATCCCAATGTTTCTGCAATACAGCACCCCCTTCTCCAAGATCAAAAGCACAAGCTGCATCCGAAGATCCGCCGTCGGTTCGACTCAAGAAGACTCAAGCAAACGTACCGTTTGAGACTTTATCACACCAAGACCTTATCATCTGCAACAACATCACCATCTCCCACGAGACGTCTCCCGAAGACCGTACTACACTTCCAACATGGACCTTCCACCACTTGGGTGCCAACCACAACGAGGCAATTCATCTCCCCTGCAAGAGTAAGAGCGAGATCACTTTCATGAGTTCTATCCAATGGTGCATCCGCTCTCAATACAATGCCAAGATAAGTTGGGGCTTCACACCGAAAGGTCCTCGCATCCCGCCATCTACAAACTTGATAAGCCCATGACATTTAGGGATTAGCAATCTCTCAAAGCTTGGTATCAATGATCTTCTCTTGGGCTTGCCCACGTCGACAACAAAAGACAGTTTATTTGAATGGGCTAAGAGTTGATTCATCTTGGGGCTTCATAAGCCACTCAAAGTTCAGCATTCGAGGGGCTTTACAGTCAGCAACCCCTTGGCATCTTGGCATCAATAGTCCTTTTGGAGCCCCATAATCGACAAATCTCTTGGGGCTAGACATCAATTTCGTTGGACACCATGGCAACGACGACAGAATTCAAGCAAGGCAATCCGGACTTCGATTGAACATGACTTGATCTTGGGTTGGCTTTATAAACACACAATGGTTAAAATGGTTCACCCACGAACTAAAAAAATCTTTTTCTCACATGTGTGCATATTCTTTCCCTTCTAATCTAAAAAAAAAAGATTTTTCTTTTTCTTTTTCTCCTTCTATGTGCAAAAGTATGTGCTTTATTTTGCTTTCCTCCTAGCATTCTCCCCCAGCATTCTCCATCATCCTTGAACTACGCTGGTCTGATTCCTTTCAAGGGATACGTAGGCAGCCTTTTGACACGACCAACCCATCATCCGGAATACCATCTCGCCGACACTCCATCAAAAAACGAATTCATCATCAAAGGCAGCGACACTCTCCGCCAAAGCATCTACCACAACATCACAAATCCATCCAACGGCAATGGTAAGTGAAGGTATGGACATCATTCATCTCTCTCAAGCAATCTCCGCTTTCAAAAATCACATCACACACAAAATCACTTTCTCCATTCTTACAAAAGCTCTCTCTCATGCAAAACTGCTTTCAAATCACATTGCACCACGAGCACAATTTCTCTCTTCATTTCACAATTCATGCATCTTCTTGCACAAACACATATACCTGCCAAGCACACACATAGCAGGTACCACCACGAAGTCAACATCATCCGCTACTCAAAGCACTTCATCCCCACCAGAAAATGGTCCACAGTCAACCATGCCCGTATCCCCACGATAAAGTCAACAGCAACTGCAGCTCTAGACAACAATTTGGTCCACAGTGATCCCGCAATTAGCAAACGGATCCCGCATCAGCAAACGGATCCCGCATCAGTAAACGGATCCCGCCATCAGCAAACGGATCCCGCCATCAGCAAACGGATCCCGCCTTAGCAAACGGATCCCGCATCAGCAAACGGATCCCACCATCAGCAAACGGATCCCGCCATCAGCAAACGGATCCCGCCTCTAGCAAATGGATCCGCATCAGCAAACGGATCCCGCTTCAGCAAACGGATCCCGCATCAGCAAACGGGTCCCGCATCAGCAAACGGATCCCGCCTCAGCAAACGGATCCCGCCTCAGCAAACGGATCCCGCATCAGCAAACGGATCCCGCATCAGCAAACGGATCCCGCATTCAGCAAACGGATCCCGCACCAGCAAACGGATCCCGCACCAGCAAACGGATCCCGCTTCAGCAAACGGATCCCACTTCAGCAAACAGATCCCGCAATATCCTTTCTATATCAATTAAGCCACTCACACAGGGAGCGCACTCCTATCCTTTGTAATTTCAAATTCCTGCTTTATCGAGTCTTTGTTTTCTCTTGTCGATGTCCTCGGCGGTTGTCTTTCTTTCGTCGACGCATTTTGCTTCGCAATCCACGTCGCCGAGGGGCTCTGTAGACACCCCGCTTTGGACCTCTCACCCCGATTGCATACATAGTATTTTTATTTAACTTGTTTTTGTTAATTTCTGTTACTTCCATTAAGTTCCTAACTAATTCCGTTAGTTTTGGACTGAACTGCATAACATAATTAACTTTCTAGTCCATTCTGTCAAAACTTCCTTTTCAAAGCCGCGCGCCTTCGCCTTCTGAGGTCAGAAGCGCGCGCCTTCCGACGGTACACCCAGAAGCGCGCGCCTCTGTGGCGTCAGTTACAGATTTTCTCCCAAGAATCCCTCTCTTGCTTATTCTGCATGGATTTCACCCGGGAAATATTTCTTTGTGACCACGAATTGGCACCAAAAACATCCCCTTTCAACTATAAAAACCCCTCCAATCCATCATTGGAGGGGACCTCTTTTCAATCTCTTTTAGGACCTCATTCTTAGACCTTGACCTTGAACACTTTCTCTTTACACAAATTCTCCCAACAAGAGTTTTAACAACAAAACTCTACACAAAGTTCTACACAACTATTTCTCTACAACAACACCACTTTCAAGTCAAGGTTTCAAGTTCTCTTTTCTAAAGGTACAACTTTTTTCTTTCTCTTTTATTTATGTCTTACTAGTATGCAATCTCCATAAAAGGAATACAACCAAAAGGCCACTTCACTATTGAAGTTTGGTCAAGGTTACATTCCAACATTCCAAACACTAATTAAATTCCATTTCATTTCTTATGTAATTGTTTAGCATATACAACATGTAATCTTTTAGCATAAATTAATTAATAAAATCATTCTTTTTATTTCCCCTTTTCTTCTCATCTTAATTGTTAGCACATTTTAATATCAATAGAAGGACTTTTTAGCATTAGAACACCAAAAGTAGCAAGACCCGCGTAAGCGGGGTGGAGTGGGTGTTTAAGTACTTCCCACTCCGTCACCTAACCCCCGAACCCATCTTTTCCCGAATCTCTGGTTTTGTATATAAAATTCGATTTCTTTAGGTTTTTCTTATGTTCCTCTAAAACATAGGTGGCGACTCTTAAAATCAAGTAGACATCCTAGGTTAATTCACCGCTCTAGCCAAGCCGTGGTTCCCCGGGGTATCTTCAGGTAGATATAATGGAATGTTTGTCTCTTGACTTTTTCCTGTCCTTTACCCATTGAATTAGAATGTTTTTCCTTGGGAATTTCATGAGTTTGCTGAGTTGTAAATTCACTGTCTCTTTCAGCACAGACATCACACTTAAAGTTGTCACTAGTTGATGATGTGAATCCCAAGCCACTTTTATCACCACTGGCTTTTTGGGACTCAAAAATACCGTCCATAGTGACACGATAATTGGACCACTCATTTGTAATCTTTTTAAGATCAGTGATTTGAGTGACCAATTCATCGTTTTGAACTTTAAGTAATGAGTTCTGTTCCGTTAGATAAGTGTTTTTAACAGTAAGAGGAGTCATGCTCTTCATCTGCTCCTTAAGGAGGGTGAGTTCAGATTTTAATAGAGATTTATCAGTCTTAAGCTGGGAAATTTCATCACATGATAGTGCTAAAGCTTCCTTCATATCACTAAAACGACTTATTACCTTTTCAGCCTCTTTGAATAATTTTTCTTGTTTTACAATGTCCTCATCATGATTGATTTTAAGAATAGGTGCAACTTGAGGTCTAACATATTCACTTTTTCTGAGTTTGCTTCTAGCACTCAGATCACATCTGGAGAATAACAATCCACCATCGCTTTGAGCTGGAGTGAGAAATCCTTGTTCAATGAGCTCGCTGATGGTTGGTCCTTTCTTCTTTTTCACCTCTTAAAAACCTATAGATTTCTTGATTGGTTTATTCAAGACATTCATATCAGGAACATCCTTTGAGTAGTCATCATCAGAATCATAATCTTCATCTTCATCATCCTTAGCCACCAAACAAACGAGTCCATCATCAGAATCTTCATCGCTCTCTTCTGAGTCTGTTTCAATCCAAGTGTTCTGCTCATTTGCTGGTGATTCTTCTTTAGCAACCATTCCCTTGTGACGAGTGAATTTGGGGGTATGGCTGCTCTTCTTCTGTATGTACTCAAATTTGGGAATTAGGCAGCTCGATGCAAAGTGTCCAGGTTTCCTGCAATTAAAACAAACAAGGTCTTCTTTTCTTTTAGAATCACTGCTCCTCGTGAACTTTGGAGGAGCTCTGCTTATAGATCCTTGAGCTTTGTTGAATGAGCCGGGTTTTGAGAATTTTCTAAACTTCTGGAATCTCTTCACAAATAAAGCGAAGTCTTCATCATCCATGTCTAATAGCTCAGAAGTAGAAATTTTGGGATCGGAACTTTTCTCATCTTGTACCGGCGCAGGTGCATGTGCTTCCTCTCTATGCGCCACCATAGCAATGGATTTTGATTTTCCTTCAGTTTCACTGATGCGCTGAAGTTTGAGCTCATAAACCTTGAGATTTGCATAAAGGTTCCTTAAAGTCCATACATCTAAATTTCCAGCGTCTTCAAGGGCGCTAGATTTATGTAGGTATCTTGATCCAAAAGCAGCAAGGAAATTTGTGTTTAATTCCTTATTAGATAACATCTTTCTAAGTGAAATACAGAGATTGATAATTTCACAATAGCATTCATAAGTTTGTCTAAGAGTTTCACTGGGGAGTTGAGAGAAATTGTTGAATCTCTTTTGCACTTCGTATCTCGTGTTCTCCTTGCAAACCGTATCTCCATCTATATTCTCTTCAATAGCATCCCATAATTCATTGGCGGTAGTGTCGCGACCCCGGACCCCGCGGGCCCGAGACCGCGATCTGGACGTCGACTCTAAAACCAAAACCGTGAAATACCGAAGTTAAAAATTCCATTTGATACCAAAAGGTAATGATCCAAAGTTTTACAAAACCAAGTTTGACAAAAACCAAATACAACTATCATAAACTTCCACAAGTTTATGCCCAACAAAATACAAATATACAATTCTTAATGACGTCATTGATTGGTACAACTATCCCAAAACGGTTACACATTTACATAATGTAAACCAACCTATGACAACCTTCCCCAAAAGAATGGATCCACACTCGACGTCCTCTTTCTCGTGATCAGCGAGACTAATCCTTAGCACCTGGGGGGGGTTAAGGAAAAACAAAGATAAAAGAAAGGGGGTGAGATAAATCTCAATAAGTTACTAATGCAACTACATGACATGCTATGATGCAAGAGGCAATAAGCAATAATAAATATCACATAGCACGTAGCATTTATCACATAACAGATAGCAGCGGAAATAAACACATAACAAAGGATATAGCCAAGGTTTTCCAAACCGGAACATCCAAATAAAGGATCGCTGCACAGCTTCAATAATCAACAAATCATCATCTTCATAATAGCATGAAAGCCGAAGAGAAAACCCCGGTACCGGAACCAATAACCAATGAAGTGTCACAAGGGACGGGAGACATGCCACAAAGTCATGCTCCAAGTAAAGCTAAAATGCACACAAAGGAGCTAGCTCTTCTCACATCCAAGGCCAATCTTGAGGAGGGTAATAATGGGGCAAAACAATGGTCAACATCGTAATGGACTTGGCCGTGCCATCATAATGTTTCGCATCGCCCAAACACACACAAAATACCAGCTGGGCTTTCAAATAAATGCTAAGTAATAATTACTAGCTTAATTAAACAACTTAAGGTTCCAAAGTAGGGAACCAATCCAATTAAATCACCACAAAGGTAAATCAATATAAACAGCACATCAAAGATGAACCACATTCCCAAAATGATACCAAATCAAATTCCATATCATATTTATTCACAAAAGAATCAAATCCAATCAATAAAGTGTTCCACGGCGTTATCTTAAGTTAATTAGAAGGATTAAACCTAAACTAGTTAAGCCTTAAGTCTTAAACCAAGCAAAAAGGGCAATTTTCCAAGCAGGCGGGCGGGCGGGCGCCTGGGCATAGGCAGGCGGGCGCCTGTTTGGCCAGTAGTTTGGGTCGCTGGAAAACAAGGGGCAGACGGGCGCTCGGGTCAAGGCGGGCGGGCGCCTGGTCTGGGTTCAAGGTCGGGAAACAGAGCTGGGCATCATCAAATTTCGACCCAAAACACCAAATTCTCCAAATCAAACACCATTAATCTTCCACCAAGCATAAATATGAACCACAACCCCTTATAACTAGAATGGGAGTCCAAATACAACATTTATCAACCCAAAACCAAGATTCAAACCCACATTCATCAATCCACCATTTTTACCCAAAACTCAAATAAATTCAAAATAAATTCTAAACAAATTCAAAACCCAACCAAACTTCAATTATAACACATCAAACATCATATAAACATGATATGAACATTTTAGCATAAAAATGGGGGAAAAGTAACTTACTTGGATTTTCTCAAAGTTGATGGATTTCAATTCTTTTTGGCTTCCTACGATCCTATCGACGATCTAAACACATTTCACGTTTTAAGAAATGAATGATAATGAGAGGAAGATGGAGAAAAGAAGAGAGAAGGAAAAGGAAGAAAAACTTACCAATGCCAAGGAGAGAGAGAGAGATTTCTGGGAGATGATGGAGGGAGGTGGAGTGTATGAGGGAGAAGAAGGTGTAGGGAGAGGGTAGGAGTAATTTAAAAACTTACACAAAGACCCCCTCCTCAAAACTACCCAACTCAATACTCCCCACTAACAACTAAGACCCAACAATACTACACTAACTCAAACGACTCAATTAAAATGCTAGGCATAATTATTAAGAAACATAAAATGCACGCATAATTATATAAATAAATAATAATTTAAATAAATAAACAAGCAAATAATTAAATAATAATCAATTAATTACTAATAAAATAGAGCCTAGATTTCGGGTCGTGACATTCACTCCCCCTAAAAGAAAATTCGACCCGAATTTTAACGAGACTTACCTTAAACAAAAAGCCACGGAAATTTCCTCTCTATCTCATCACGAAGCTCCCACGTCGACTCCTCGATGTTATGATTCCTCCAAAGGACTCGAACCAAAGAAATACTTTTGTTCCTCAACTCTTGGACTTTAGAATCTAAGATCTGAACCGGTCGTTCCTCATAAGACATATCGTGCTCAATATCCTCCGGTATCCTCGGTAACACGTGCGATGGGTCATGAACATACTTCCGAAGCATAGAAACGTGAAAGACGTGTGCAACCGGTCTAACGATGGCGGTAACGCAAGACGATACGCAAGAAGTCCAACCTTTCCCAAAATCTCAAAAGGACCAATAAACCTCGGAGCCAATTTGCCTTTCTTCCCAAACCTACGAATACCCACCTTCGGAGATACTTTTAAGAACACCAAATCACCGGTCTGAAAACTAAGATCACGTCTTCGGTTATCTGCGTAGCTCTTATGTCGACTCTGAGCTGTCTTCAATCTATCCCGGATAACTCTAACCTTTTCAACTGAAACCCGAAGCAAATCAATACCCACAATCTTCGCTTCACCGACCTCATCCCAACAAATAGGCGATCTACACTTTCTTCCATACAAGGCCTCAAACGGTGCCATCTCGATACTAGCCTGATAACTGTTGTTGTAAGAGAACTCCACTAACGGTAGGTGCGAATCCCAAGAATCAAAAAAGTCTATCGCACAAGCTCGTAACATATCCTCCAAAATCTGAATAGTCCTCTCGGATTGACCGTCGGTCTGAGGATGAAAAGCTGTACTAAAACGCAAATCTGTACCCAAAGCTTCCTGAAACGCCTTCCAGAATCTAGAAGTAAACCTCGGGTCTCGATCTGACACAATGCTAACCGGAACCCCATGCAATCTCACAATCTCGTCGATATAAAGGGTCGCAAGCTTCTCCATCGAATATCTGATGTCAATGGGCAAGAAATGGGCACTCTTGGTCAATCTATCCACTATTACCCAAACACTGTCATACTTCCTACGGGTACGAGGTAGTCCCGTAACGAAATCCATAGTCACATGCTCCCATTTCCACTCGGGAATATCTAACGGCTGAAGTAGTCCCACGGGTCTCTGATGCTCGGCTTTGACCTGCTGACAAGTTAAACACCTCGATACATACTCGGCTATTTCCCTTTTCATATTAATCCACCAAAATTGTTGCTTCAAATCCTGATACATCTTCGTATTGCCCGGATGAATAGTATACCTCGATTTGTGACCCTCTTCAAGAACTCTTTGTTTAATTCCATCAACATCCGGAACACATAAACGACCACGGAAAGTCAACACTCCACTCGAGCTCAATGAAAAATCCTCAAAATTCTTTTCCTTCAATTTACCCATTATCTTCAATAACTCGGGATCTTCTTTCTGAGCTTCCTTTATCCTCTGAATTAGAGTCGGAGATACCCTAATATTCGCAAAAATAGCCCCATGTCTCGATTCACGAGGAGACCAATCTCGAACATCCTCAAGCATTTTCCATTCACGAACCATCATCGAAGCCACATAAGACTTTCTACTAATCGCGTCGGCTACCACATTCGCCTTCCCCGGATGATAAGAAATCGTGCAATCGTAATCCTTCAATAATTCCATCCATCGGCGCTGTCTATTATTCAACTCTTTCTGGGAGAAAAGGTACTTCAAACTCTTGTGATCGTTAAAAATCTCAAACTTCGCCCCATAAAGGTAGTGCTTCCACTTGTGCAACGCAAATACAATAGCCGCTAACTCCATATCATGAGTCGGGTAATTCTGTTCACTAGGGGTCAACTTCCTCGAAGCATAAGCAATCACTTTCCCATTCTGCATCAACACACAACCTAAACCCTCTTTCGAAGCATCACTGTAAATCACTAGGCCATCGCTCCCATTAGGCAAGGTCAAGATCGGTGCGGTAGTCAACCTCTTCTTCAATTCCTCGAAACTCTTGTCACATTTCTCGGTCCACATAAACGGAACATTCTTCCGGGTCAACTGAGTCATCGGAGTAGCAATCCTCGAAAACCCTTCAATAAACCTCCTGTAATAACCGGCTAAACCAAGAAAGCTTCTAATCTCTGTCACTGATTCGGGTCTCTTCCAATCCACTATAGCCTCTATCTTTGAAGGATCCACAGAAATCCCATCTTTCGAAATAACATGACCCAGAAATGACACCTTCTCGAGCCAAAATTCGCATTTGCTAAACTTTGCAAATAATTTCTCCCTCGCAAGAACGGATAAAGCTGTCCTCAAGTGCTGCTCGTGCTCCTCTCGAGATTTAGAATAGACGAGAATGTCGTCGATGAAGACTACCACGAACGAATCAAGATAGGGATGGAAAATCCGGTTCATCAAATCCATAAACACGGCCGGCGCGTTAGTCAACCCAAACGGCATAACCAAGAATTCGTAATGACCATAACGAGTGCGAAAAGCAGTCTTCGCAATATCCTCCGATCGAACCTTCAACTGATGGTACCCACTCCTCAAATCAAGTTTAGAGAAAACCACGGACCCTTGAAGCTGATCAAATAAATCATCGATGTGCGGTAGAGGATACTTATTCTTCACCGTAACCTGATTCAACTTCCGGTAATCTATACACAATCTCAACGAACCATCTTTCTTCCGCACAAACAAAACCGGTGCTCCCCACGGGGAAACACTAGGGCGGATAAACCCTCGATCAAGCAACTCTTTCAATTGAACCTTTAATTCCTTCAACTCTGCGGGAGCTAACCTAAAAGGTGCTTTTGAAATCGGATCCGTACTCGGCAAAAGATCTATACAAAACTCAATCTCACGATCGGGCGGCATATCATACTCGGTAGAGAAAACATCGGGAAATTCCCGAACTACCCGAACACTATCAAAACTAGGGGATTCCTTCCTAGTATCAAGAACACTAGCCAAATACCCCTCACAACCACTATACAATAATTTTCTCGCTTTCAAATAAGAAATTAAGCGAACCTTTCTACTCAGAGGACTAGCCTCAAACACAAATTTAGGCACATCGGGAATAGAAAAAGTAACAGTTTTCTTACGGCAATCAACGGAAGCATGAAATTTGCTCAACCAATCCATACCCAAAATGACATCAAAGTCTTGGATAGGAAGAACTACCAAATCCGCACAAAGGACTCGACCACAAATAACCACATCACAAGCACGAAAGACTCGATCAGAAATCAAGCATTCTCCTATAGGGGTCGACACCTCTAGCACGTAAGGTAAAGACTCGAATGCAGCATTTAACATGGAAGCAAATTGCACAGAAATGTATGAATGAGATGATCCTGGATCTACTAACGCTCGTGCGCTCACATTAGACACAGAAACAATACCTCCAATAACGGATGGATCATCGGTAGCTTGTTGTTGATTCATGGCATAAACCTTCCCTTGAACTTTGGGCTTCCCGGTAACATCCCTTTTTCTGACCTTGATTATTACCAACTCCTGACCCGGATGCTTGTCCTCTACCTCTCGGGCAATCTTTTACAAAGTGACCCATTTGACCACAATTGGTGCACCTTCCTTGCTTCTTCCAACAACGGTCTTCAGAATGACCTTCCTTTTGACAATACGAACAAAGCCTCCTAATGTGGCTCCCTTGGTTCCCGGAAGTGGTACCCGGGTTCCTTGGGATCGGTTGCCCTCGGAATTGAGATTGTCCCCCAAAGTTACCTCGATTATCGGAACGGTGTTGTGGCTTGCCTTGAGCTCCTTGATTACTCGGGTTAGCTACCTCGGTCTTCCTTTTATGCTCCCCAATATCTTGCTCTATTAAGTAGGCTCGGTCCACCGCATCTTGGAAAGTCACAATCCGTTGAGCAATCAGTTGAGTACGGATGGAGGTCTTCAATCCCCGAATGAATCTCATAGCCTTTTGTTCCTCGGTCCTCACCAAATAGTCGCAATACCGGGCTAATTCTATGAACTTAGCCGAGTATTGTGCTATAGACAACACACCTTGCTCCAGGTTGAGTAGCTCGATCTCCTTTCGGTTTTGATCAACAACCGGAATGAAATGCTCCTTGAATTTGCGTACAAACAACTCCCACGCATACACCGTGCGAGTATCATCCCAAGTAGCTTTAATACCTTTCCACCAATGCTCGGCGGCTCCCACAAGCTTGTAAGCCGCAAACCGGACCTTGTCCTCATCCGAGCAACCAAATACATCATAAATCTTCTCCATCGACTCAATCCACAACTCAGCTTTCCGAACATCGGGTTCCCCATTGAATTCAACCGGTTTCAGCTTCAGAAATTGCTCCAATCCATAGCGGGGTGGTGCTTGTTCTACCCTCGGACCTTGATCATGTATGGCCTTCATGGCCGCCTCAAACATGCCTTGAAACATGGCACGTGCTTCTTCCCTTGTATCATTCTGATTTGCATTACCGGTACTACCTTCACCACTCCTTCTACGAACCATTGTAACAAGTGCCTGCATAAGACATCAACCGTTAAGCACTCCGCACACTACTACCCACCTAGGTCATACTAATCCACCTAGACTTATACTTAGATCTAATGCCATAGCTCTGATACCAACTGTCGCGACCCCGGACCCCGCGGGCCCGAGACCGCGATCTGGACGTCGACTCTAAAACCAAAACCGTGAAATACCGAAGTTAAAAATTCCATTTGATACCAAAAGGTAATGATCCAAAGTTTTACAAAACCAAGTTTGACAAAAACCAAATACAACTATCATAAACTTCCACAAGTTTATGCCCAACAAAATACAAATATACAATTCTTAATGACGTCATTGATTGGTACAACTATCCCAAAACGGTTACACATTTACATAATGTAAACCAACCTATGACAACCTTCCCCAAAAGAATGGATCCACACTCGACGTCCTCTTTCTCGTGATCAGCGAGACTAATCCTTAGCACCTGGGGGGGGGGTTAAGGAAAAACAAAGATAAAAGAAAGGGGGTGAGATAAATCTCAATAAGTTACTAATGCAACTACATGACATGCTATGATGCAAGAGGCAATAAGCAATAATAAATATCACATAGCACGTAGCATTTATCACATAACAGATAGCAGCGGAAATAAACACATAACAAAGGATATAGCCAAGGTTTTCCAAACCGGAACATCCAAATAAAGGATCGCTGCGCAGCTTCAATAATCAACAAATTATCATCTTCATAATAGCATGAAAGCCGAAGAGAAAACCCCGGTACCGGAACCAATAACCAATGAAGTGTCACAAGGGACGGGAGACATGCCACAAAGTCATGCTCCAAGTAAAGCTAAAATGCACACAAAGGAGCTAGCTCTTCTCACATCCAAGGCCAATCTGGAGGAGGGTAATAATGGGGCAAAACAATGGTCAACATCGTAATGGACTTGGCCGTGCCATCATAATGTTTCGCATCGCCAAACACACACAAAATACCAGCTGGGCTTTCAAATAAATGCTAAGTAATAATTACTAGCTTAATTAAACAACTTAAGGTTCCAAAGTAGGGAACCAATCCAATTAAATCACCACAAAAGTAAATCAATATAAACAGCACATCAAAGATGAACCACATTCCCAAAATGATACCAAATCAAATTCCATATCATATTTATTCACAAAAGAATCAAATCCAATCAATAAAGTGTTCCACGGCGTTATCTTAAGTTAATTAGAAGGATTAAACCTAAACTAGTTAAGCCTTAAGTCTTAAACCAAGCAAAAAGGGCAATTTTCCAAGCAGGCGGGCGGGCGGGCGCCTGGGCATAGACAGGCGGGCGCCTGTTTGACCAGTAGGTTGGGTCGCTGGAAAACAAGGGGCAGGCGGGCGCTCGGGTCAAGGCGGGCGGGCGCCTGGTCTGGGTTCAAGGTCGGGAAACAGAGCTGGGCATCATCAAATTTTGGCCCAAAACACCAAATTCTCCAAATCAAACACCATTAATCTTCCACCAAGCATAAATATGAACCACAACCCCTTATAACTAGAATGGGAGTCCAAATACAACATTTATCAACCCAAAACCAAGAATCAAACCCACATTCATCAATCCACCATTTTTACCCAAAACTCAAATAAATTCAAAATAAATTCTAAACAAATTCAAAACCCAACCAAACTTCAATTATAACACATCAAACATCATATAAACATGATATGAACATTTTAGCATAAAAATGGGGGAAAAGTAACTTACTTGGATTTTCTCAAAGTTGATGGATTTCAATTCTTTTTGGCTTCCTAGGATCCTATCGACGATCTAAACACATTTCACGTTTTAAGAAATGAATGATAATGAGAGGAAGATGGAGAAAAGAAGAGAGAAGGAAAAGGAAGAAAAACTTACCAATGCCAAGGAGAGAGAGAGAGATTTCTGGGAGATGATGGAGGGAGGTGGAGTATATGAGGGAGAAGAAGGTGTAGGGAGAGGGTAGGAGTAATTTAAAAACTTACACAAAGACCCCCTCCTCAAAACTACCCAACTCAATACTCCCCACTAACAACTAAGACCCAACAATACTACACTAACTCAAACGACTCAATTAAAATGCTAGGCATAATTATTAAGAAACATAAAATGCACGCATAATTATATAAATAAATAATAATTTAAATAAATAAACAAGCAAATAATTAAATATTAATCAATTAATTACTAATAAAATAGAGCCTAGATTTTGAGTCGTGACAGGTAGCACAATGCATGACTTGTTGTTTCATAGCCATGCTTAGAGTGCTGAGGAGAATGTTTCTTGCTTTCCCATCATTTGCAACTCTTCTTGTTTCTTCCTCAGTCCATTCTTCCTTTGGTTTCTTGATGGTAGGTTGAGCAGCGTAGGTGCGTTGATTTGGATTCGCTTTCGTTGGGATGTAAGGTCCATAAACCACGGTATCATGAAGCCTTTATCGATTGAGGTAAGATGAGTCAGGATGCTGAATTTCCACACGTCAAAATGATCTTCATCAAAGACTGGAACATGTGTGTAGTTAGCAGTTGCCGAAGGTTTTGAGTTTGCCATATCGAATCGGCACCCAAGCTATTAAGCTTGAAAAACAAAAAAAATGTTTTATAAAGGTGTTTGCTCTGATACCACTTGTTGGTCCCAAAGGGCAACAAGGGTATGAAAAATAGCTAGAGGGGGGGTGAATAGCTGTTTTGAAATTCTTTTCGAACCCTTGATAAACTCAATTGCAAATGCTCACTTTATCAAATAAGCGTTATAAAATGCGCCTAAGTGAGTGAGTGAAATGCACAGTGGAATTTAGTTAAGTAAATAGGCGCAAACTTGATAAAGGGGGCGCACACACACTCTAAGTATTTTGGCTCAAAGTGAGTGAAATAAGGAACTAAGGCAAATGATATAACAAACACAACACAATTCAATCCAATCAATCTACAATGATTAAACAAGAAAATAGTGAGATAAGATAATAACTTGAAAGTAAATGACAAGAAATTAATACGCACTATTTGGAGAGGTTCGATCGGGAAATGATCTACGTCCTCTACCAAGATGGTTAGTCTTGGATTTCTAATGAAGATCTTATAATATGAGAGAGTGTTTACAAATTACAACGTTTGAGCTTATACACTAACTCAAGATCTAATATTCTATGAAAGAACAAATCCTAGACAAAACCGGTGTATCTCTTGAAGAAAGATCTAAGTGATCAAACTTAAAGAGGTGCGTGTGTGAATTTAGATTCAAGGCTCTTTAGATCTTTATGATTTAGAGCACAATAAAACTAAAGTATTTTTTCTTGAGGATCTGGGCTAAGGATGAAGGTATGAAGATGTTCTTGAGGAATCTGGGAATTCAAAGGCAATCTTCAAATCTTCAACAAATGCTTGAGAGAGAAATTCAGAGATTCTTAGCAACTTCAAAACGTTTGAAGTTATGGGGTATTTATAGTAGAGCTCTAAAAACTAGCCGTTGGAAATCCCTTGTGGATAAGGTTAAAGGACAGATGTGCTAGAGCTCATTGAGTGGAGCACGTGTCCTTTATAGCCGTTAGACACATAACACAAATATGACCGTTATGGACAAGTGTCCTTAGATGCGGGTGCATACGTGTTATTTTTCCACCGTTGGATCTTTGGAGTAGTTTGAATTTCTTCAAGTCTTCATGTTTTCAATAAATCACCAAGTGTTAAATCATTCACAATGAGGCGCGTTGAGCCAATGGGGCGCATGGGCGCGTTTAGCCATTTGGGGCGCAAGAGCAATGCTAGGCGCATACTCATATGCGCGCGCGCCAAGGGGGCGCATGGCGCGTGGCTCAAACTCAGCATTGTGATTTTTCTTCAATCTTGTCATTCTTGCCCTATTCCTAAGTTTATTCTATTATAATGGACTACCTAAAAAATGAAGTATAAATACTTCTTACATATGGGTCTAAAGTCCATGAAATAAAACTTAGGTGATAGATCAATCAAATCTAATCAATCCTATTACATTGAAACTGAGATATAATTGGGCATAGCCAACAGATAGGATGGTGGGGTAAACTATGGGGCGAGAAAAGTGGCTAAGGTTGAGTGGGGTGATCGACGAAAGAGGTGTTGCAATCATTGTTATTGATTCTGGTAACGGATTTTATCATGTGGAGAGGAAAATGAGAAGGATTAGGAAGGTGAGAGGAGATTAATGATGTGGGTACCGGGTAAAAAAACGTGAGATTACAGGATTTAGACTCAAACTCTTTAAGGGTTAAGGACTAATGAGTATAAATTCATATTCCTACAACCCTTATCAGTACCTTAAGCCTCTATTGTTTGTAGAAACAATATTCTTAATCTAAGATTCATAATCAAAGATTAAGAACACCAAAATTCATATAACCATCGTAGAAAGAGTTTCTACTGGATCTAGCAATCCGGATCTAGAATTATTCTAGATATTCGTTCGCGTGTGGATATACATAGAGGGCATTGATCTCAAATCCTTTAAGTTCGTGATCCGATAAAAGAAAGTGTGTTCCTGCGAGCGTGATTCAAGAACGAGAAGAACAAAGATTTGAAGATCCGAAAATTTTAAAGCATCATCACGGTTAGTATTCTAAATTCACCTCATATTAATTTAATCATCTTGAATGGATCTAGGCTTCCGCTGCGCATGATTGCTCAAAACCCAACAGTTCAACAATGAAGAAAATCTTTTGGGTCAGTCTTCTATTGGTCCGTCTCATCCCTCGTTAGGCCAGCCCACTGCTGGACTCACTCCTACTCCTTCCGGACTGTCCTCCCTTCATGGGCCGATAGCTACCTTTTCTGGACCAGGCAGCCCAGCGCCTGAGTCCACTTACCACGAGCGGCCCTTTATCGATCCAAGCCCAGGTGCTCATTCCTCCCAACCTGATACCAGTTCTACTGTACCCATTCCATCTGTGTCTCACTGTCCTATGACACAAAGTCAAAATGGTATTCATAAGCCAAAAAATACATTTAATCTTAATTCGGTTGTTTCAAAGTCCTCATTACCTCGTACTCTTGTGTTGGCTCTAAATGACACGAATTGGAAACAGGCCATCCAGGATGAATATAATGCCCTTATTGCAAATAAAATTTGGGAATTAGTACGTACCTCGACCAAAGGGAGTTAATGTTATTCCATCCATGTGTATTTTTACTCATAAATAAAAATCTGATGGTTCGTTAGAGAGGCATTAAGCCCGTCTTGTAGGTGATGGAAAAATACAACAGGTGGGCATTGATTGCGGGGAGTCTTTTAGTCTAGTCATAAAACTGGCTACTGTTAGTACTATTCTGAGTATAACAAAATCTAATGATTGGTTGGTTCATCAGCTTGAAGTTAAAAACACGTTTATTCATATATTAAAGAAACGGTTTATATGCATCAACCATTGGGTTTTAGTGATAATTCCACTCTTGATCATGTTTGCTTGCTCCAGAAGTCATTATATGGCTTGAAGCAGGCGCCCCGCTCATGGTATTCGGTTTACTACTTTCGTCATCTCTGTAAGCTTCTTGAATAGTCGGATGGATAATTCTCTTTTCATCTATAAGCGAGGTACAGATGTAGCATATATCCTATTATATGTGGATGATATCATCTTAATCACTTCCATCATGGCTCTTAGGACCTCCATTATGTCCTCTCTTGGGTCCGAATTCGCCATGAAGGATTTGAGATCTCTCAGCTATTTTTGGGGGTTGCTGTCACTCATCACAAGAAAGGTATGTTTTTGTCTTAGAAAAAATATGCCCGTGAGATTGTTGAGAAGGCTGGTATGTCGAGTTGCAAACCGTCTGCCACCCCTGTTGATACTAAGCCTAAGCTTAGTGCTCATGATTCTATTCTTGTTTCGGATAGCATTGCATACAGAAGCCTAGTTGGGGCACGTCAAAATCTCACTTTTACACGGCCGAATATTACATATGCGGTGTAGGCTATGTTTGTTTATGCATTCTCCCAGGTAAGTCCACTTGCATACAGCCAAACGCATAATCCGATACATTCAAGGTACGTTAGACACTGGATTGCATTTAAATACATCCTCTCCTTCCTCTCTCCGAGCTTATAGGGAAGCAGACTGAGGTGGCTACCCAGATACCTGTCGGTCTACATCCGGATATGGGGTCTTTTTGGGTGACAATTTGGTTTCATGGTCCGCTAAATGCCAAGCCACGTTATCTCGTTCTAGTGCGGAGGTGGAGTACCGTGTGGTGGCTAATGTGGTGTCTGAAACTTGTTGGCTACGGAATTTACTTTTAGATCTATATTTTCCCCTTTCTAAGGCGACGTTGGTTTATTGTGAAAATATTAGTGCGGTGTATTTATCGGGTAATCCGGTTGATGTGGTTCAACATCAACGTATTAAACATATTGAGATGAATATCCACTTCGTACATGAGAAAGTAGCTTAAGGTCATATACGTGTTCTTCATCTTCCTTCTTGTTATTAGATTGTGGACATATTTACAAAGGGTCTTCCTTTGGTATTATTCACTGATTTTGAGACATTCTAAACATCGGTCAACCTCCTGTTTTGACTGCGGGTGAGGGATAGAATATTTCAATATTCTTGTATATATCTTATGTAAGTAGTGATGTATATCTATGGAGGTTTGAAGTAATATTTGGTTACTATATTAGTGGGGATAGGCTACACTAAATTAGCTAAAATAGAGGAAACCCCCGTCCCATTTGAAGCTTCACCTTTTACCCGAATGGGTGTCCCGTTAAAAGCTTAATCTTTTCTTAAAATGGTAAAAAATGTAGGTCTCACTTATCATACCCACTCACTTCTTCTTCTCACATACTTAAATTATGGGGTCCACTTGTCATACCCACTAACTTTCCTCTCTCACAAATTTAAATTGTAGGCACCACTTGTCATACCCACTAACTTCTTCCCTCTCACAACCCTTCTTACACTCATCACTTCCCTTAATTTATGTGTCATCACTAAAATGGTGCAGCTTCATATGGGACGAGAGAGTATTAATTTTACCCTTATTTATTTCCACAAGCAATTAATTGCTTAAGTAATTGAATTATTTTAGGGGTACATGAGACTTTTTCACATGTGTTAATATATACAGTATTTTGGTATATGTGAAGTAGTCTAAAACAACATGTATTTTAAAAGAGAGGGAGTAGTATTATTTGAAGTAATTAAAAAAGTGAAGTTCATTTGTTTAAATGAAAGCGTAGAATGGACAAAATCACGATTTTCTTGCGAGTTAATATGAAAACGTTGACGAAGACATCAGATTGTAATTAAAAGGTGAAAATATCCTTAGCAGTTTCTTTCAATGTTGAAAATTTCTGGAAAAAATAATAAATTAACAAGTTTCATATCATGTACATCAAGGTATAAGCAAGGAAAATAGTCCGAAACAAACATGAATGATTTATTCTTTAATTATTTTAAATTTTTCAGTTTCTGCTACGGTAAGATCGATACAAGAGGATGAGAAAAGAAAGAAATCTGTAACCAAAGATGAAAACCAGCATGATAACCAAGTTGTTCCACTTGTGTGTGGACTCCTTCAAATGTAGCTTCGTCAACAATGCTTCACCATACACTAAACATTCTCCATTCTCAATACTCTCCAAGCATCTTCCTGCAAACTCGTTTATAACGAAACACTCAAAAGGGTACTTAAACAAGCTCAGATAATGCATGAAAATCCAGTAGTTTGGTATGTCATCTTTCGATATGAAATACCCCGAGAAAAGGAAAAAAGAACCCATTAATCCCGCAACCAAAGACATCCCCATGATGAAATCCGGCACCAGAGCACTAAAACACGCCACGAAAGAATTTGACATCAAGAAAACCATCCAAACAACAAGAGTAAAGTAGAGGAACCCATCTATTTCCCTCCTCAATCCCACTAGCCAATAAACCGGGGTGGCGTACAGAAAAGCCACCACCAAAAGGAAAGGGATGAACACAAGAGTGTTTGCGATTGTGTAAGAAGCAATTCTATAAGCCCCGCTTGAGGTCTCCCTCATTAGAATCCTCCTTTCTTGTAAGAATATGGGCAATGCTTCGGATGTTGAATAGAGCAAGAATGTGAGGCTAAACGCGAAGAAGCCGATACGGGTTTCTAGCTTTGATTTGTGGGAGTTCATGAATATTGTTCCTAGAAGAACCCCAACAAGTATTGCTTGCAACATTTTTGCAACAAAAAGTTGCTTTGTTCTAAAAACGTTGTGTGAAAATCTCTCGCTTAGAATCATTACCTCGGATAATGGTGAATTAGCGTAAGCAAGTACTTTTTCTTCCGCATCATCGCTGTCCAAGGTGGTAAATGATTTGATGTGTTCATATTCTTGTTCAATGACACATATGTCGATCTCATTTTCGGGGATATCTGCTAGTAGACTTTCTCTCAGATCAATTGCGAACTCTAGCACGTTGACTTGCCTTGGGATGAAATGGCCAGAAATCTTAAGCTTTTCTTCAAGGAGACTGAGTGATCCATGATGAAGAACTACACCATTAGATAGCAACACGACATTATCAAACAGCTCGAGAATTCGAAAGCCAGGTTGATGGATGGTCAACAGTACGGTCTTGCACTGATTCTTTGCCATAGATTTGAGCAGCAACATGACATGAAGAGCCGCACCGGAATCGAGCCCTGAGGTCGCTTCATCAACCAGAAGGACATCGGGGTCGTGCACCAGCTCGACCCCAATTGAGACCCTTCGTTTCTCACCGCCCGATATGCCACGACACGTCTCGTTCCCAATTCTCGATGCGGCCACATGGTCCAATCCAAGCTCCTTCAGCAATTCTCCCACTCGCACGGTGGCCTGGTTCAGGCCTCCGTGCAGTCTGAGACGCGCACTGTACATCAGTGTTTCCTCCACAGTGAGGTGAGGGAACAGTGCATCGTATTGCGTGACGTAGCCGGAGACTCGCCGGAAATGGGTAGCGTTTAGGGGCTTGTCGTTTAGGAGGACATAGCCGGATGAGAGTTTACGAGGGGGAATGATTCCGGCAAGGATTTCTAAGAGTGTGGTTTTGCCGGCACCGCTCGGGCCGGCGATTGCGGTGATCTGGCAGGGCTTTGCTTCAAAGTTGACATCCCTCAAAATGTAGGTGGTGGTGGACGCGTTATCAGATGCAGAAAATGGCTTTTTTGAAGTGAGTTTGAAAGAAAGATTTTTTGTTCTAATTCTATATTGGGGTTTTTGGTTGCTGAATATGGGAGAATCCATTGATAGTAGTTAGTGAGTTGTTATGATTATGTGATGTATTATTTATAGGTTAAGGGGATAGGAGACTGGCCAGTGCGACTGACAGATTAGGTTCCTATCTTATACTCTTCATCCTAAAAAGGTAATTTGGTTTGATTTTTTTTTAGTCCAATACCCTGAAAAAAATTAAATTTTATTAACATGATTAAATTGATGTTAATGTTGGAATAAAAAAATTTGAGTTAACAATAAAAAAATCAAGAGGCTAGAGCATAATTATTGATGAGAAACGAATTGCTCCACCACCCAGCAATCCGACATCACATATTGAACACAATCCATGAGTAAAAAGTGTGAACTAGAGCATAATTATTGATTAGAGGGGCTTTAATAGGGTCGCGCTCCAAAAACCATTTAAAATGAAAACCGTCAAAGTATAACCGTTTGATTAAATACAAAATTACGGGTCCAGATTATAAATACATTGGATACACTTGGATACAATAGCTAATTTTTAAAATACGTTTGGATACATTAGTCATTTAAGCTACTATTTCCAAGTGCAACACTTAGATACAGTACTTATTTAGCTATTGTATCCAAGTGCAATATAAAATTTTACGTACTGTATCCAAGTGTATCCAATGTATCTATAATCTGGACCTTTGATTTTGATTCTAATCTAATGGTTATGCTTGGTTCTCACGGTTCTCACACAATTGTGGTTCTCATTTGAGCACCTATTGGCTTTAATAATACTCCCTCCGCCCTAATCTGATCTTTCGCATTTGACTATTCAAACTTTTTAAAGATATAAACACTTGCTTCACTAGCCATATTGCGTTCATGCACATTTAAGCTTAAATTATAGAAATAGGAAGAACTTTTTAAGACAATAATAAAATAACAAATGTAAAAAATTATTTTGGGACAGTGAAAGTATCCCTAAACATGATCATTTATTTAGAGACAACATGATATAGTTAGCAAAGGATGTGTAAACGAAAATTCAAAATCAAAATAACTATAGTCTATGATTATACTCAATTTTGTCTTAAAGTAAGTAAGAGTTTTATTATGAGTGTGCACGCTTATAAAGAAAACAAAAGAAAATGGGTAAACATTTCAAGTGACTTGAGGATATAATTGTTCAAAACACTATTTATCAATGTTCTAAAAATCGCTAGGCGGCCGCTAGGCGCCGGAGTTGGGCCTAGCGCCTAGAGGCCTAGGCGAGGCCTAGTCAGGGCATAGGCGGGGCCGTGAATAAGACATAATTTGTAATATTTCGGTGAAATAGTGTTGAAAATGTCACCGGAATATGCAAACAATTAATTTAAATGTATATAATAATAAATTTAATATAATTTTTGATTGAAAATACTAATATAAAAAATTGTAGGTGGGGCTTTAGATAAATTTAAAGTTAATCGCAGCATTTTAAAGAAAATTTAATGCAAATTATCTTTCAATATCCGGTCTAGGCGGATTTGAATTAGGCGCGGCGTTCTGTGACCGCTTAGCGCCTAGGCGGGCCCTAGGCGGTCTAGGCGAAGGATTTTAGAACAGTGCTATTTATAGTGAAATTGGGCAAAACGTAAGATTTTTTTTTTTTTGTATTGTAGGAGCATTAGATAGACAAAATTGTCCAAAACACTATTCATCATTTCTTATTATTTGTCATTTCGGGAAAGTGACTATAATTTGGGACGTACCAAAACCAAAATAAAAGTATGAAATACCCACCTCTTCTTCAAATAGGAGGGACGGTGTAAAAAGAAATACCCACCTCTTCTTCAAGTAGAAAAAAAAAATGTGTTGCTTAAAAAAATTGTGAAGAAAACAGGCTATAAATCGTGTACGTAATGTTTGAAACTGTAACACAAAAATGGCATGAACAAGGAAAAAGAGGGGGGGGGGGGGGGGTTGATACGCATGCATGTTGGCACATCATCTCAAAGGAATTGGTCAGTTTTAATCTATGGTTTCACATGGTAAGTGGAGGTAAGTAACACGGGTTTTGGTTTGGGTTTGGGTTTGTTTTGACAGTTTCAAAAACATTTGTAAAAAGTTTAAAAGTACTCCCTCCGTCCCAATATGATCTTCTATTCAAACTTTTTAATGACATGAACACTTGCTTCACTAGTCATGTTTTTTTTGTGCACTTTTGAGCCTAAATTGTAGAAATGTGGAACTTTTTGAGACAATGAAAAATGGCAAATAGGAAGATCATTTTGGGACGGAGGGATTATTTTGGATAATGATGTGTATAGTGAAAACTCAAAGGGAAAACTTATAGCGAAACTCTGTAATCCGTTGGATTGTAATAAATCTTTGTGGACCCCAATGCTATAAACTCATCCAACGTATTAGAGTGTTTCGCTATGAGTTTTCCCTTTGAGTTTTCACTTGTGTGTCTCGTTGTCCAAGTATTTTTCAGGTGGACTGTGTGTAGTAGGTGTAGCTTGGCGTTAGTTGACCTTGTCTTTGGGACCATCATACCAAAAGATGGAGACAGAAGAGAGTAGTAAATTAAGCAGTTACTTCTTCTGTACCACATTATTAGTGTTTCTGTTCTGTTGACAACAGTTATAGATTGGCTTCTTTGGTATTACCAAGAAAAATGGGATAAGGTTGTGTTTTTCTTGGCCCTCAATCACATTTCTCCTTCTAGTGCGACTTCACTAAACGCTCTTGAAAAATACTCCCTCCGTCCCTGAAAGATAGTCTCATTTTGATTTTTTATGGTCAACAAAAACGAAATTTGATCAACCATTGGTGACGATCTAATCATTCTAGGAAAATTCTAAAATTTGTAGTCAATAAATCATTCAATGATTTATCAATAACAATTTTAAGAATTTCATTGCGATCAGTAAATTGACGGGTCAATTGCAATTTGGTTACCTGAGTTTTACAAGATGTTGCAATTGGTTATCGAGTATGTAAATGTTCAAAACTGATTCCTAAGTTTGTATTTTTGTTGCAATGTGATGTAAAAATGAATGGGGTGTTAAAAATTTAACGAAAAATGGGTCATGTGCAGCACACATGGCATTTTAAGGGGGTAAAATAGTCTTTTCGCAAGTATGAGATTGGCACATGACATATGGAGGGTAAAATTGTCATTTCTAGGCAACCATACCATTAAACCCCTCCCCCTTTCCTCTCCCTAATTGCAGATTGATCCTCTCCCCCATATCTGATTCCCTTCCCTCTCTCCGGCGTGCTCTCTCCCATCCATTCTCAACAAATCTGTGCTTTCCGGTTCGGATTCAGATGTTTCAACTCCGAGCCCAAGGTCAATTGCATCACCAAAGAAATTAGCTCTTTTCTGTCTCACCAAATCTGTGCTTTCAAGTTCGGATTTAGACCTTTCATGTCCGAGCCCTAGGTTGATTGCAAAATTCAATTCGCTTTTCCACGAAAATCGTTAGCTCTTTTCTGTCTCACCAAATATGTGCTTTCAAGTTCGGATTTAGACCTTTCATGTCCGACCCCTAGGTTGATTGCAAAATTCAAATCGCTTTTCCACGAAAATCGTTAGCTTTTTCTGTCTCACCAAATCTGTGCTTTCAAGTTCGGATTTAGAGCTTTCATGTCCGAGCCCTAGGTTGATTGCAAAATTCACTTCGCTTTTCCATGAAAATCGTTAGAAGTGAAGCAATTCATCAAATATGTCTATGATTTACAAAAGTCGATGCATTTTTCACTCTTTCGTTTCATTTTTTATTTTTAATTGTGTGAGCGCGTGCTTTTCTGAGTTTTGAAGTCAGATTTATGAATGTGTGTTTGAGCTTCTTGGGTTTTTGATCTCAGATCTGGATAATGGGGCTTGATTTAAGGGATGTTGGTAGTTGTGGTTGGTGGTTCCGTTAGTGGGCAGTGTTGAGACGGTGGTGGGTTGGTGGTGTTAGAATGATGAAGATGATGTTGGTGAAAGTTAACAGGGTTATATTTTTCGTTAAGTTCATTACATATAAGGACTTATTTGAATTGTTTTTTGTTATATTCGTTAGTATTTGTTAATACAAATCCCATGGCATGCGAAAAGTCTATAATACTCCTTAAAATGTCATGTGTGCTGCACATGACCAAAATTTTGTTAAATTTTTAACACCCCATCAATTTTTACATCACATTGCAACAAAAATACAAACTTAGGAATCGGATTTGAACATTTACATATTCGATAATCAATTGCAACATTTTGTAAAACTCAGGTAACTAAATTGCAATTAGCCCTAAATTGAAATCAATGTTTTGTCCAAGTTTATTTTTGTTGACCATAAAAAGTCAAAATGAGACTATCTTTCTGGGACAGATTGAGTATCATTTTTCATATCTTTAAATTATAAAAATTTCTACTAAATGATTACTTATTTCAATTTTTGGCGTTCCATATTAATAGTTACCTATCACAAAATTTCAGTTTTCTCTCTTTTAACCACTCACAAAAACTATCTACTATCTCATTTTTTGTCCTACCCACTCACAACACCTACTTTTCCATCATACTCCCTCCGTCCTATAACAACGTGCGCAAAATGGAGTTTGGACGGGAATTAAGGAGTGAATAATAGTAAGTAGTTGTTAGAGAGAAAGTGGTATATTAATAGTAGTGGATAGTTGTTATCAGTATGACTATGACAAGTGAATCTCGCTTATTAAAGAAATAATAAAATTTTCATTGAAGAAAACTATGACTTATCAATGGGACGCTTAAAAGAAAAATTTGTTCACATTATTATGGGACAGATGGATTATTTTCTTAATCTCCGCGCATTCAATTTTAGTAGACATTAGTTTGAGGCAGAAAGAGTAATAAAACTACCTTCTTTTTTTTTCTATTTCAGCTCCTAGTTTTTTATAAAATTTATATAATGATAAAATTTTGACCCGTATGATTCCATTTTTTTGTAGGGCAAATTGCATATTGGTAACCTGAGTTTGTCTTAATTTTGTAATTCTCAACCTAAAAGTTTAATTTTGCCAATTAGTTACCTAACAAATTATTATTCCCAATCACATCTGGACTTTTGATAGGTTAAATTGCACACCTACAAATTAAACCTGGACTAGGTTCGAAAAATATGTAGCTAGGGAAAGTCCAGAATCGATTCACGAAGAACGGTTACTTGTTTACATGATTGTCACTTGACAAGATTGGGGGAAATTTATAATTATTAAATCCTAAAACAAGAATAAACTAAATTATGAACTAAAACAATAATTAAGAATTACTTCAAATTTGATTTCGTCCCCACCTAATTATTCAATTATCATCGATATCTCTTTTCACTTTTTACACTAATCACTTGATCACAAAATCTATTTCAATATCTGTTTATTCTTTCAGAATAGTCAATAGCAGTGGCACAATCGCTAGTAACCCTAATTAATAAATAAATCTAACTGGCACAGTCTAGATCGCAGGATTAATTGATGAACGATTTAAGAAACTAAGATCAAGAACGTTTTCTACAATTATTTCATATAGATAATCGTCTAATTTTACCCACTTCACAATTTACAATGGCACATGCATAAATCGTAAATATGCTACTTATGAATTTCTATACTGGCACAGTCATAGAAAATTCTAGCAGAGATAAATTAACCAGAGCAATTAGTTGATCAACTCTAAAAACCCTAGCAATAAATCTAAATTAAGCACAAGTAAAATTATGAATAGAGATAAAATTATGAAAAAAAAAATACCTCAAATTAAACAAAAAATGGTTTCTAGATTCAAACCTAAAGCTTGGATTTTAGTTCCTCATCCAAAGCATTGAAAACTCCATGAACAAAGAATAAAAAACCTAGATCTAAAATTATGTATGAAGTCTAGAATAAAAAATAATAAAGAAACCTAATTTTAAATACTTAGGAAAGTCCTAAACTAATAAAGAGTAAAAAGGAATTAAAAATAAAGCAAAAACAAAAAAATAGGCTGGAATTCGATTTCACGCGCCAAGGACGCGCTCCACGCGCACGCCAACTCACCGTTCACGCGCCTGCCCTCTCGTCTGTGACACACGCGCCAGATCCGCCGGTTCCGCACGCCTCGTGAAGAAGCGCACGAGTCGTGCACGCTTTCTTTCATTCGTGCGCACGAGTGGCCAAGACGTGCAGTATTTTGGGCTTCAGTGGTGGGCCTGGTGCTTGTGTTGGGCCGTCTTCAACCGGGCCGCTCCATGCTGGTCTTCTTCCTTGCTTGGTCTGCGCCTGGGCCTTGCTTTTGGGCCGTCTGATCTTGCAGGTTGTTTTGGGTTGGAGTCTTCTTGGTTGTGTTAAGCCCAGTTTTCTTCCTTGGTCTAGAATGGGCTTGGCTTTGTGACTTGGGCTGCCTTCCCACTCATTCTCCATTGATATTGCCTTCTTGCTCATATTGGGATTTATTTTACCTCATAAAATATTTTATTTGGGTAAAAATAGAAAAAAACTATAATACCCCTGATTCACCATTAAATCCCAAAATTACAAATTGCCCAAAATTACATATAAACTAACCTAAATACATAAAATCATCATTTTAAGCTTATATAAAACTAGGAATTAATGGTATAAAATCCGTCTCATCAACTTTGCCCGTTGCCGGCTCTCCCCTCTCCTCACTCCCGCTGGTGGTTCCATTCCTTCCATTTTAAATATGGCAGATCTATCAACTTCAGCGGAATCGACAATGAATTGGCCTTCTCCCCTTCTCCGTCACCCCCATCAAAGCGATTCCGCACAACTCCTCCCCACAACGTCGGCCAACCTCTCTCCACCTCTCTCTCATGTCCAACTTCCCCATCAAATGCAACGCCACTTCACCCCTTCCTTCCTCCTGGGTATGAAATTTTGTTCTTCTTTCATCATGAATTTGGTCCAAGGTTTGGTTTGATTTCGAAATTAATTCTTTTTTTTTTCTTTTTGTAAATCCGAAATTGGTACATTTGTTTGGATCTGGACTTCGTCTATTTTCAATGGATATGATCTCTATTTAATTTGAAGTTAATTAATTGTTTTTCCAATCGATCTTGTAAGTGCAAAACGTGGTGGTACCACAAGTTCTGCCAACACTGCCCCAGTGATACCGACGGACTGCTGGGATTATATTTCACTACTAGAAACTGGCCCATTACCGACGGAAATTTCCGTCCCTAAACCACACATTCCGTCGGTTACTCTCAATTACCGACGGAAATTTTTCGTCGGATTCCGTCGGTAATTTCTTGTTGGTAATACCGACGGAATGCTCCGTCAGTAACGCCGTAGGAATTTCCGTCGGTAATCATCCATCGATTGTCGGAAACACTCCGTCGGCAATGTAACCCACCGGCTGATGATCGGAAATTACGCTGGAGCTTACCGACGGACTCCTCCGTTGGTAATACCGATGGATTATTCCATCGGTAACTTTGTCCTTAAATCGATGTTACCGGCGGAAATGTCCGTCGGTAAATGTAACAGAATTAAAAAAATATATTTGTTTACCGACGGAAATGTCCGTCGGTAAGTTCGACAGAATTAAAAAAAAAAAATTGGAATGCCTGTACCTGTTACCTGTTAATACCAACACATTTCAATAACAAACACTAAACTTGTTTCAAATACCAAATCCATTTCAAATACCAAATCCATTAAACGTAACAATAAACATGAAAAATACACATTAAAACATCACACAATTCTCAAAACCAACTAAGCAACAACTTATGTTTGATTAAAAACAAGTTCAATAACCACGTCCATTACCACCACGTTTGCCACCACCACGACCGCCACCACCACTTGGCGAATTGGAGCCACGACCACGGTTCAAGTTCAAGTATTGACCGACTGATGAGGTAGATGTGTTACCGCTAATAAGTTGCTGCTGCTGCATTTGGATGGATGCCATAAATTGTTGAAGGCGCTCCTCAAGCTCTTTTTGCGCAATTTCTCGCTCTTTCTAAATACGCTCCTCAATCTGGCTCACCATTTGACGTTGTGCCTCTTTCTCAGCAATTGCTCTATCTTGACGCTCTATCTCTAATTGTCGTTGTACCTCTTTCTGAACTCGAGCATCGAATGTCTCTTGGTCTACATTTTGACTACTGCTGCTGGAAGAAGCAAAGCATTGTGTAGTTTGGCTGCTTAATGGTTTATTAAAATACCCCGCACCATGTGGTCCGAATCCAGGCAAGCGATCTCCCTTTTGTTGTTTGTCTTCAAGGAAAATGTCCTTCCAAAGTTTTTCACGAAATTTAGGACGCTCATTGCTCTCGGGATCTATGCTTCCTTCTTCAATTGCCTCCTCACGAGCACGCTTTTCATACTCTTCCTGACAAACACATAAAAAAAGCACATTAATACTCTTCCTGACAATCTTAATAAGGAGTCAATCACTAGCCTTTAGGAGGTGAAAAGCAGAAAAGAAAAAAAAAGAAAAAAAAAAAAGAAGCCAGAATGCCAGATTTCACATGCTGCAGCTTACATTTTTGGGAATGTCAAATCGCTAACTTGCCTTTTGACCGTGTATACATTTACCACCACACAACACATGCATATAAAATCTTGATGGTCAAAAGTTCACGGTTCTGATCACTTTAATAATATAGTGAAAACGTAGGCCAACCATTGATGGAATTTAGATCAGAACCAGAACAGCCCCAAAACAGAACTAGAACCAGAACCAGAACAAGAACAAGAACAAGAACAAGAACAAAGAACAAGAACAAAGAACAAGAACAACTGGGGTTAAGCAACTAAAATCAGAGACTCAGATTTAAAACTCATCCTCATAGCCTCGTAAACATCAACCAAGTACAGTACATTAACCAGTGATGGAATTTTCCAAGAACCCGAACCGGATCAGAACCAGAACAGCACCAGATCAGAACCAGAACAGCACCAGAACAACACCAAAACAAGAACAAGAACAACTGGGATTAAGAAACTAAAATCAGAGGCTCAGATTTAAAACTCATCCTCATAGCCTCGTAAACATCAACCCAGTACAGCACATTAACCAGTGATGGAATTTTCCAAGAACCCGAACCAGACCAGAACCAGAAAAGCACCAGATCAGAACCAGAACAACACCAGAACAAGAACAAGAATAACTGGGATTAAGCAACTAAAATTAGAGGCTCAGATTTAAAGCTCATCCTCATAGCCTCGTAAACATCAACCCAGTACAGTACATTAACCATTGATGGAACTTTCCAAGAACCCGAACCAGATCAGCACCAGAACAGCACCAAAACAAGAACAAGAACAACTGGGATTAAGAAACTAAAATTAGAGGCTCATATTTAAAACTCATCCTCATAGCCTCGTAAACATCAACCCAGTACAGTACATTAACCAGTGATGGAATTTTCCAAGAACCCGAACCAGATCAGAACTAGAACAGCACCAGATCAGAACCAGAACAGCACCAGAACAAGAACAAGAACAACTGGGATTAAGCAACTAAAATCAGAGGCTCAGATTTAAAAATCATCCTCATAGCCTCGTAAAAATCAACCCAGTACAGTACATTAACCAGTGATGGAATTTTCCAATAACCCGAACCAGATCAGAACCAGAACAGCACCAGATCAGAACCAAAACAGCACCAGAACAAGAACAAGAACAACTGGGATTAAGCAACTAAAATCAGAGGCTCAGATTTAAAACTCATCCTCATAGCCTCGTAAACATCAACCCAGTACAGTACATTAACCATTGATGGAATTTTCCAAGAACCCGAACCAGATCAGAACAGCACCAAAACAGATTGGCTGGCATGAGACAATTTTTAATTACTTTAGATGCTATTTGAAGATGTTTATTGTTGAGCATAATTATTGGATTTTGGTATCACAGAAAAAAATATTAAAAATTATCCTAGAAAAAAATATTAATACTTACAAAAAGACCCTGATAATACGGATTAATCCACTTTATTGAGCCATCAGGAGCCTTCGTAGTATGCGTAGCCATAAACACAGCAGCAGCATCAGCCTTATCTCCATGATTCTTTTTCTTAACATATAAAAATTATAAATTCAGAATTAAACAGCTCCAAACAGGGAGCTGCAGTCTTCCACCAATCACTTCACAAAATTCAACCAAAATTTCTTGAAACCCAATTCATCAAACTCAGAAAAAAAAAAAAAACCAATCCAACTCGTTTAAGATCAAGAATCCCAAAACCCAATTCCCCAATTTAATAAATGAGCCCAATTCAATAAATGAGGTGAAATACCTGGTGAAAAACGCAGCGAACAACCGGAGCTATTGATCTGAGGCGATTTTTGCATCAAGAACAACAACTGCAAAATGTAACAAAATAAAAATTAGGGTTTCTGAGTGGTTGATAAACATGGAACGATATGTCGATTAATTAACAGGGAGGATTTAGGGGCATAGAGTATTTTATAATAGAGAGAGAATCGGAGGGAGGAGAGGGAGGCGCCGGTGCTTATTGTGTGTTTTGGGTGTGTGCGCGCGATAGATAGAGAGAATGATTAGAAGAAAGAGGAAACTACGTACCGAATGGGAGAGAGGGAGACTTGAGAACTTACAAGAGGGTGGAGGATTGAGATTAAGAATTGATGTCCGCCGATGTCGATCTACAGCTCGTCTCTCTCCGATCCGTTCAACCGACGACGACGCCCTCTTTTTTCCCCTTTTCTCTTCTTCTCTGCGTCGACTTGTTTTGTTTTCTAACTGAGTATTGCATTTTTTTCTTTACAGAGGCCTGTTGTGCGTCAAGTAATAAGGGTAAGTGAGAGGGGTGTGTTTTCTCAATTACTAAGTTCACACACCTCCGACTAATTCTAATACCTTTACTTATTTTTTTTCGGTAGTGCACTTAGTATAAACAAATCATTTAAGATGTTGTAATTTAGGGTTAACCGACCGACATATCCATCGATATTACCTACGGACGGAAATTTCCGTCGGCAACTATCTAATCCGTCGGTAACCACATCAAATCAAATTTTCAGATTCCCGCCGTGATGAAACTTAATATCCGTCGGTAACTTTCTCATTTCCGTCGGTATTATTGACGGATATTTTCCGTCGGTAAAATTCCGCTGGTAATTATCAGTTTTCTAGTAGTGTTTGGATATTTGCTTCATAAATAATTGTTGTACTAATGTCTAATATTTATGCAAGTTTTGTGTTTATTGTTGGTCTATTTCAGGTATATACTATGTCGCGACCCCGGACCCCGCGGGCCCGAGACCGCGATCTGGACGTCGACTCTAAAACCAAAACTGTGAAATACCGAAGATAAAAATTCCATTTGATACCAAAAGGTAATAACACAAGGTTTTGAAAATCAACTTGAACAACAAGGTAAAACTAGTATAAACTCCATAAGCTTATACACCAAAGTTACAAAATACACAAATCCTAATGACGTCAATGTTTGGTACAAATATCCCAAAAGGTTACACATTTATATAATGTAAACCAACCTATAACAACTTCCCCAAAAGAATATATCCACACTCGACGTCCTCTTTCTCGTGATCAGCGAGACTAATCCTTAGCACCTGGGGGGGGGGTAAGGAAAAACAAAGATAAAAAGAAAGGGGGTGAGATAAATCTCAATAAGTTACTAATGCAACTATATGACATACTATGATGCATGAAGCGATAAGCAATAATACATATCACGTAACACATAGCATTTATCACATAACAGATAGCAGCGGAAATAAACACATAACAAAGGATATAGCCAAGGTTTTCCAAACCGGTACATCCAAATAAAGGATCGCTGCGCAGCTTCAATAATCAACAAATCATCATCTTCATAATAGCATGAAAGCCGAAGAGAAAACCCCGGTACCGGAACCAATAACCATAAAAGTGTCACAAAGGACAAGGACCATGACACAAAGTCATGCCCGGTAGCTAGATACATTCACAAAGGAAGCTAACTCATCTCTTCCAAGGCCAATCTGGAAAAGGGTAAAGAAGGGGGCAAAACAATGGTCAACATTATAATGGACTTGGCTTTGCCATTATAATCTTTCCCATCGCCCGATGCAACAAATATACCAGCTGGGCTTCCAAATAAATGCTAAGTAATAATAATTTAGCATGGATAAACAACTTAAGATTCCAAAGTAGAGAACCAATCCAATTAAATCACCACAAAGGTAAACCAATATAAACAGCACATCAAAGATGTCCAACATTCCCAAAACGGTACTTAAATAAATTTCATAACACATTTATTCACAAAAGAATCAATTCCACTTAAATAAGTGTTCCACGGTGTTATCTTAAGTTAATTAGAAGAAATAAATCTAAACTAATTAAGTCATTAGTCTTAAACCAAGCAAAAAGGTCAAATTCCTGGAACAGGGGGCGGGCGGGCGCCTGGGCATAGGCAGGCGCGCGCTTGAATTGACAGAAGGTCAGGCGCTAGAAAAAGTGGGAGTAGGCGGGCGCCTGGGCAGGGGCAGGCGGGCGCCTGGTCTACGGGCTGGGAAGAATTCTCAGCTGGGTTCATCAAAATGCCTAACCATTTCCTAACAAATTTCACAACACTCAAAATCAATCCTCCCAACAAGATTTCTAAGGTACCCAAACATCATTTAACTAAAAAGGGGATCTTAACAACACCCTTTATCAACCAAATTCAAGAATCAAAACCAACATTCAAGATTTCACCATTTTTAACCAAAAACTCAAATAAATTCCAAACAAATTCAAAACCCAACCAAACTTCAAATATAACACATTAAGCATTATCTAAACATGATATGAACTTTTTAGCATCAAAATGGGGGAAAAGTAACTTACTTGAATTTTCTCAAATTTGACGGAATTCAATTCTTTTTTATTCTACGCGATCCTATCGACGATCTAAACAAGGTTCATGTTTTAAGAAATGAGAGATAACAAGGGGAAGATGAAGAAAATTAAGAGAGAAGGAAGAGGAAGAGAAACTTACCAAATGGAGGAGAGAGAGAGAGAGAGTTGGCTGGGAGAGGGATGGAGAGAGTGAGGGAGGAGAGTAGGGAGGTGAGGGAAGTAGGGGGAAATAATTCAAAATGTTACACTCAGGCCCCTTCCCATTCTACTAACGCAAATACTTACACTCCCTTCTAACAATTAAGACTCAACACTTCTACACTAGCCCAAATAACTCGAATAAAATGCTAGGCATAATTATTATAACACATAAATTGCACACATAAATATTTAAATAAATAATAATTTAAATAAATAAATAAGCAAATAATTAAATAATAATCATTTAATTACTAATAAAATAGAGCCTAGATTTCGGGTCGTGACATACTATGCTAGAATATTGCAAGGAAGTTAAATAAAGAGTTATGGATAAAAGAGGATTTTATCCATAAACATGTGAGATTTTCTCAACAACAAACACATGGGAATTGACCCATTCAAATGGCTGATTTTCCGGGCTAGCTTGGGTGACTTTCTCAACAACATTATTCTCTGCCATTTCAATTGAGGAGTGCTCTGTTAGGGGATTGGGAAGCCCCAATTGGCTTTTCAAACCTGGAGACATGTCATGTTTAGGCTCGGCATCCTTACTGAGGGTAACGGCCTTATTAATATCATTCTCGACTGATCCTGATATGATGACTAGGGAGTGAGCTGACTGGGGAATTTGAAGCCCCTGATTTTCATTTATATGAACAAATTCTTCTAAGGAAACACTGACATCAACAGACTTTGGCGCTTCGGGTGTAACTAGTGATGGATGAGCCACTGAGTGATTGCTGAACTCTGGTTGAACCCCCAAGGAGAATGGCTTATTGTTGCCGACCTCTAGGTTGGGCATTTCTAACGAGTCCCCATCTTGGGGTGTTGTAAGAGTGGGGCACACGAGCAAGGAGTCCTTTTGCTTCGATTGATCCAGTAAGAGAGCCACAACGCGATTGGCCATTTCCTTTTGGCGTTCTTGGAAGAATTTAAGCATAAGATCTGTATGTGCTTCCAAACGTTCCCTCAACCATTGTTCCATCCGAGGATTAGGCTCAAAATTAGTCATCCTCTCATTGAAGTAGGCTTCCACTCGTTGCCTTAGCCATTCCTCCCTCATAGATGAAGCGCCTATTCTTCTTAGTCCTGCCTGGAAGAGTTCCCGGAGTAAGACTTGATCTAAGTGGTATCTGGAACTGACCTTGAATGTCGCGCTAGAAAAAGAAGCGAGATTCTCCCTCTACAAAAAATGGATTGGAAAAAGAATGTTTAAAATTTTTGAAATGGGCTTTCTTTTATGTACAAGAATAAAAGCACAAAGAGAAGAAAAGTATAAGACTTTGAAACAAAATTGTTTTTTGAAAAGGTTGAAGCGCAAGCAACGCACAAAAACCTAAGAAGCCGGACAAGCACTTTGCTTCGTTTTGACGTTCGATGATTAAATCCTGGAATAGTGGATACCGTCTCCAAAGTATAGGAGCAACGTTTTTCACCTGTACTAATGGCCGTCCGAAGCCCCTAGCGAAGGGCATATACTCTTTCGGGGATCCACCATTCGGGTTACGGTCTATGTGAAGGTCTTGACAATTTCGGGTCAATCCAAGCATTTCAATTGATATCCACATTTAGGTTCTTTATGACCATTTGGGAAATTCATAGGACTGAAGGGAAATTGCTAGACAAAAACTGGCTTAGAGTCAAGGACGTGTCATTTTTGAAAATTCGGACATCGAGGTTTTGGAGGGTTGCCTTGCATGTGGCTTACACCCGCAACGACGACTAGTAGCCGTGCTTTGGGGTGGGAATGTCAACCGGGAGCCCTATCGGAGGATCGGTGACCCCCCTTTACTCACCTGGCTACATTCCCTAAGGTTTGTACGGTTGCTAAGTCGAAAGTTTGAAAACGTGCACGTATGTGAGGTCTCTAATTTGAAAAATGATTTTTGAAAGAAAGAAAGGCAGATATTTTTTGTTTTTTGTTTTTTATTTTCTTTTTATTTACACACATAAAAGAGAAGGTAAAACCTGCAAAACAAAGTTTAGGACATGTATACACCAGGCCAAAAGTAAATAATGGCGGAAACACACATTTGAGTCTAGCCCACTTTTTGGAAATGTCCCCAGCAGAGTCACCATTGTGAGAGCCCGCGCTCGAAACCTAATCCGCGCTCGAATTCTCATAATGGTTACCCTACTAGAGTTTTGAAAATAAGAGTCGTCACCTCATTTTATTAAGGAAAATAGAGATAAAACCTTTTGTTTTTAAAAATGTCGCGACCCCGAACCCCGCGGGCCCGAGACCGCGAGCTGGACGTCGACTTAAAACCAAAACTCTAAAATATGGAAGTTAAAAATTCCATTTAGAACCAAAAGATGATAACACAAGGTTTTACAAATCCAAGTTTAAATCAATAAAGTACATCCAACATAAGCTCCACAGCTTATACCCGAAAGAATAAAATATACAATTCTTAATAACGTCAATAATGGTAAAACTATCCCCAAAAGGTTATACATTTAAATAATGTAAACCGATCCATAACAACCTGCCCCAAAATCTCAAACCTCTCGACGTCCTCCTCGATCCGCGAATCCTAATCATTTTCCTCCTGGGGGGGGGTTAAGGAAAACAAAGATGGAAATAAACGGGGTGAGATAAAATCTCAGTAAGTTACTAATGCAACTACATGACATGCTATAATGCGATAAGCAATAAACAATGATAAATATCACATAGCATGAAACAATTAACAGTCAACAGATAGCAGCGGAAAGTAAACACATAACAAAGGATATTAGCCAAGGTTTCCCAACTGATAAACCAAATAAAGGTCGCTGCGCGGCTTCAATAACCAACAATTCATCATCTTCATAATAGCATGAAAGCTGAAGAGGAATCCCCGGTCAGAAACGACCACTCAACCCATCAATCAAACAAACCATCTTCATAGTAGCATAAAAGCTGAAGAGAAACCCGGTACCAGAACCAATAACAATAATAAAGTGCCACAAGGGGCGGGAGCCATGCCACAAAGTCATGCTCCAAAACGATTAGCTAGAATACCCACAACGGAGCTAGCTCATCCCAACCAAGGCCAATCTGGATGAGGACAGAAGGACCAATGGGCGATGCTATACTGGACTTGGCTCGTGCCATTATAGCATTATCCATTGCCTGACTCGATACACAAATAACCAGCTGGACTTTCATATAAATGCTAAGTAATAAATACTAGCTTAATTAAACACTTAGGGTTCCAAAGTAGGGAACCATACCAATTAATCACCATAAAGATGCAACGGTTACTCATGAAGAGTTTAACAACAACGATAACAGAGTTTCTCATGAAGAGCACGACAACAATGATTATTAGAATACAGTAATTTCATAAAGAGGAACCATACCAGATACATTCCAAAGATGATACCCACGAGTTAATCATAAAGAACACAACCCCAAACGGTCGCTCACAAATAGTACAACGACTATAACCCAAAATTATCCTAAACGTTTACTCATAAAGATGTACTAGGACTATGAACTCAACCATCTCATCACACCTGGAATTCCAAAGTAGGAAATCAGAATGAGTACACCTTAAGGTTAATCAAACCGTAGGTACCCAATTACCAATTCACGCTTTACCTCCGTTCGTAACGAACCAATTCTAAACATTCCAAACGAATCCAAAAGGTTACACTTATTAGAACATGATCACGACTGGACTAAACCCTACACCTTGGTGTTCAATAACAACCCTCTAGGTACTATAGGACATCGTCCAAAACCTAGACCAAGTCTTACGCGAAATTCGATTCGGTTGGAACAAACACGAACACATTACAAGATGCCCAAACAATACTTGATCAAATTACATAACATTATTGTTCACAAAGGAACCAATTTTAATTACTAACGTGTTCCACGGTGTTATCTTAAGTTAATTAGAGGAAGGTACCCTAAACTAGTTAAGCCATTTAGTTTAAACAAGCAAAAAGGGCAAAATCCTGGAACAGTGAGCGGGCGGGCGCCTGTCATGGGGCGAGCGGGCGCCTGAATGACCAGAAGGTCTGGCCATCAGGAAAGGGTCTACAGGCGGGCGCTTGGGTCCAGGCGAGCGGGCGCCTGGTCTGGATTCCAGCCGGGAAAACAGAGCTGGGTTCATCATGTTCGAACCAAAATCACCCCAATCTCTAAAATACTCCAAACCAATCCTTCTAATAAGTTCCACAATGAACCAAAACCACATTCAAGCTAAGAGGGGACCTAAATCACATCATCTAACAACTCCAACCCAAGATTAAATCCCAAAATCATAATATCACCATTTTTGCCCAAAAACTCAAATAAATTCCAAATAAATCTCAAACTCAATCAAACTTCATATATAACAACTAAAGCATTATATGAACATGAAAGGAACATTTTAGCATAAAAATGGGGGAAAAGCAACTTACTTGATAAATCTCAAAGTTGACGGAATTCAATTCTTTTTGATTCTACGCGATCCTAACGACGATATAAACAAGGTTCATGTTTTAAGAAATGAGAAATAACAAGAAGAAGATGAAGAAATGAAGAGAGAAGGAAAGGGAGAAAACTCACCAAATGCTAGAGAGAGAGGGAGAGATTGCTGGGAGATGGGGAGAGTGAGGGAGAAGATGAGTAGGGAGGGAGTAGTTAAAACCTTTCTCATAAACTTACACTTGGGCCCCTTCTTCCACACTACACACAAATAATTGCACTCCCTACTAACTATTAAGATCCAACACTTCTACACTAGCACAAATGACCCAAATAAAATGCTAGGCATAATTATTATGACACATAATATGCACGCATAAATATTTAAATAAATAATAATTTAAATAAATAATAATTTAAATAAATAAATAAGCAAATAAATAAATAATAATTATTTATTACCAATAAAATAGAGCCTAGTTTTCGGGTCGTGACATTCACTCCCCCTTAAAGAAAATTTGACCCGAATTTTAACGAGACTTACCCGAAAGACCAATTAGCTACGGATACGATAGTTCTGTCATTTCTCAACTTCTTCAATTGTCCAATCTAACCCACTACAAGGTAACTTTAAATGATGCTTACGATAACATCATCTCTCGAACCGAATCATTCCATTATTAACTTCATTACAATTCAAAATCCGTACTCAAAATCGAAGAATCCAAATTATTTCCACACATAATTCTCGAGGTATCTCAAACTCGCCCTATCCATAACCTTAACTACACCGCAAAGGTACTTCCATTTGTAAATCGCATACTTAGTATTATTCCCCAGAAATTCAAAACATCAATATCCCGAGCCTAATTAGCTTTTAAAATATAAAAAGGCTAAATGAATTTCTATTTCCACAATATTCATCGAAATGGCTACATCTCTATGGATTACCATTATATTGCTCTCGCTCTAGGTAGCGCCTTAAACTAGAGGTATAATATAAACCCAAAATTTTAATACAAAATGTTCACTTACATCTGCGCCATAATATCATCGTCATAACACTCCACTCCTTGAAAGCCTAAAATAATTACGAATACTCAATAGTCCGAAAATGATCTAAATTTTTTTCTTCAAGGGATTTCCTCTAACTCCCTTTTTTTTTTGTTAACAACCTGTGCTCATATACCCAAGGAAATCGACAAATCTCAAATCCTCAATAGCTAACCCAAGTTAGTCTTTCACGCATACATTTGTTAACCTAATGATACTTAGGCTCAATGGTACTACCAAAATCGTAAACTAATTAGCTAGCCTCATTCAAATAGCTCCATTACCAAATCGCAATATTCTTTAATTATGCCCAAATATTCGCGAAACGCCACCAAGGAGAGATTTAGGACCATAGAACCACTATCTAACCAAAATTCAAAATGCCTTTAACATAAATCGAGAAATTGTTACTCTCCCAAAATGTACTTATTAGTCCTTTCTAACTTAACACGCTCACCACCATTATCGATTATACATTCCACCATACACTCATTACCCATACAATTCACGCATCCCTCCATACTAATCAATCTCGATGTACTCACGGAGATGTACTAAAAGGAAACAAAATCTCTTAACAAGAAACCCTCGGTTGAATCCTCAACTTTTACAACTCAACCGTTACAATATAGATATTGATCTAGTTATCAGTACTATAACCCTGTACCACACAATGCACTTTAACTCCAAGCTTCTTCTCAAACACTAGGTACTATTCGGAAGAAAATGAAAATCTTACGAATGATAAATACGCCCAACAAATTGACCGAGACTAAATACTCGGATTTCAATTAAGAAAAGATAGACATAACTCTACCCAAAGGAACGGTCTCAAACAGTTTTAAGAAATTAGGAATGGAGAATATAACAATCCCCCTCCAACAATAGACTAAAGCAATAGTAACATCAAAATCTTGTAATAGCAACATGGCTAATTTAGCAGGTAAGTTATATCTACCTTTAAGCACAACATGAGCACATAAGACTCCATCAGACATCCTACACTCCTCCATAGGAGTAGACACTGACAACACATAAGTCAAAGACTCAGAAGAAATAAATGCAACTAAATGCACAGAAACACATAAATGTGATGATCCTAAAATGCACGCGCTCGCTCTCACGACGCAAAATAATACCTCCTGAAATTTATCCGTTACCTGGTGAGTGCTGATTGGTCGCAATTACTCTGCCCTATACCTTAGGGTTTCCCGAAGCATCCCTCTTCTGACCCGGTGAAGTACTGGTTCCTGTTCCTGATGCTTGAACCTTAAACCTCGGACAGTCTTTTATGAAGTGACCCAGTTGACCACAATTGATACATTTTCCTTGCTTCTTCCAACACTTATCCTCCAAATGGCCTTCCCTCTGACAGTAAGTGCAAAGCCACCTACCTTGTTTCCCTTGTTTCCCCGGAGTAGTACCCGTATTCCCTAGCGCGGTTTGTTCCTTAAACTGAGATGGTGCTCCTAAATTACCTCGGTTATCTGAACGGTGTTGTGGTTGAGATTTAGCATGACTTACTTGTTTACCCATATTTGCAACCTCGGTCTTCCTCTTATGCTCCCCAATATCTTGCTCAATCAAGTATGCCCGGTCTACCGCATCCTGAAATGTCACAATCCTCTGGGCTATAAGCTGAGTCTGAATAGAAGTCTTCAAACCCCGGATGAATCTCATAGCTTTCTGCTCCTCGGTCCGCACAAGATAGTCACAATACCGGGCTAATTCTGTGAACTTAGCCGAGTACTGAGCTATAGATAACAAACCTTGCTCCAGGTTGAGTAGCTCGATCTCCTTTCGATTCTGATCCACTACCGGAATGAAATGCTCCTTGAACTTCCGCACAAACAATTCCCATGCATACACGGTGTGAGTATCATCCCAACTCGCTTTAACACCCTTCCACCAATGCTCGGCGGCACCTACAAGTTTATAAGCCGCAATCCGGACCTTGTCTTCATCGGTGCAACCAAAGACATCATAAATTTTCTCCATCGACTCAATCCATAGCTCGGCCTTCCTTACATCGGGTTCCCCATTGAACTCAACCGGTTTCAATTTCAGAAATTGTTCCAATCCGTAGCGGGGTGGTGCTTGTTCTACTCTCGGGCCTTGATCATGTATGGCCTTCATGGCCGCCTCAAACATGCCCTGAAACATTGCACGGGCTTCATCCCTTGTTTCATTCTGATTTTCATTACCGATATTACTTTCACCACTTCTCCTTCGAGCCATTTCAAACAAGTACCTGCATAAAACAACAATTGTTACTCACTCCGAACACACTACCCTCCTAGGTCATACTAATCCACCTATACTTATACATAGAGCTAAACCATAGCTCTGATACCAACTGTCGCGACCCCGAACCCCGCGGGCCCGAGACCGCGAGCTGGACGTCGACTTAAAACCAAAACTCTAAAATATGGAAGTTAAAAATTCCATTTAGAACCAAAAGATGATAACACAAGGTTTTACAAATCCAAGTTTAAATCAATAAAGTACATCCAACATAAGCTCCACAGCTTATACCCGAAAGAATAAAATATACAATTCTTAATGACGTCAATAATGGTAAAACTATCCCCAAAAGGTTATACATTTAAATAATGTAAACCGATCCATAACAACCTGCCCCAAAATCTCAAACCTCTCGACGTCCTCCTCGATCCGCAAATCCTAATCCTTTTCCTCCTGGGGGGGGGGGGTTAAGGAAAACAAAGATGGAAATAAACGGGGTGAGATAAAATCTCAGTAAGTTACTAATGCAACTACATGACATGCTATAATGCGATAAGCAATAAACAATGATAAATATCACATAGCATGAAACAATTAACAGTCAACAGATAGCAGCGGAAAGTAAACACATAACAAAGGATATTAGCCAAGGTTTCCCAACTGATAAACCAAATAAAGGTCGCTGCGCAGCTTCAATAACCAACAATTCATCATCTTCATAATAGCATGAAAGCTGAAGAGGAATCCCCGGTCAGAAGCGACCACTCAACCCATCAATCAAACAAACCATCTTCATAGTAGCATAAAAGCTGAAGAGAAACCCGGTACCGGAACCAATAACAATAATAAAGTGCCACAAGGGGCGGGAGCCATGCCACAAAGTCATGCTCCAAAACGATTAGCTAGAATACCCACAACGGAGCTAGCTCATCCCAACCAAGGCCAATCTGGATGAGGACAGAAGGACCAATGGGCGATGCTATACTGGACTTGGCTCGTGCCATTATAGCATTATCCATTGCCTGACTCGATACACAAATAACCAGCTGGACTTTCAGATAAATGCTAAGTAATAAATACTAGCTTAATTAAACACTTAGGGTTCCAAAGTAGGGAACCATACCAATTAATCACCATAAAGATGCAACGGTTACTCATGAAGATTTTAACAACAACGATAACAGAGTTTCTCATGAAGAGCACGACAACAATGATTATTAGAATACAGTAATTTCATAAAGAGGAACCATACCAGATACATTCCAAAGATGATACCCACGAGTTAATCATAAAGAACACAACCCCAAACGGTCGCTCACAAATAGTACAACGACTATAACCCAAAATTATCCTAAACGTTTACTCATAAAGATGTACTAGGACTATGAACTCAACCATCTCATCACACCTGGAATTCCAAAGTAGGAAATCAGAATGAATACACCTTAAGGTTAATCAAACCGTAGGTACCCAATTACCAATTCACGCTTTACCTCCGTTCGTAACGAACCAATTCTAAACATTCCAAACGAATCCAAAAGGTTACACTTATTAGAACATGATCACGACTGGACTAAACCCTACACCATGGTGTTCAATAACAACCGTCTAGGTACTATAGGACATCGTCCAAAACCTAGACCAAGTCTTACGCGAAATTCGATTCGGTTGGAACAAACAGGAACACATTACAAGATGCCCAAACAATACTTGATCAAATTACATAACATTATTGTTCACAAAGGAACCAATTTTAATTACTAACGTGTTCCACGGTGTTATCTTAAGTTAATTAGAGGAAGGTACCCTAAACTAGTTAAGCCATTTAGTTTAAACAAGCAAAAAGGGCAAAATCCTGGAACAGTGAGCGGGCGGGCGCCTGTCATGGGGCGAGCGGGCGCCTGAATGACCAGAAGGTCTGGCCATCAGGAAAGGGTCTACAGGCGGGCGCTTGGGTCCAGGCGAGCGGGCGCCTGGTCTGGATTCCAGCCGGGAAAACAGAGCTGGGTTCATCATGTTCGAACCAAAATCACCCCAATCTCTAAAATACTCCAAACCAATCCTTCTAATAAGTTCTACAATGAACCAAAACCACATTCAAGCTAAGAGGGGACCTAAATCACATCATCTAACAACTCCAACCCAAGATTAAATCCCAAAATCATAATATCACCATTTTTGCCCAAAAACTCAAATAAATTCCAAATAAATCTCAAACTCAATCAAACTTCATATATAACAACTAAAGCATTATATGAACATGAAAGGAACATTTTAGCATAAAAATGGGGGAAAAGCAACTTACTTGATAAATCTCAAAGTTGACGGAATTCAATTATTTTTGATTCTACGCGATCCTAACGACGATCTAAACAAGGTTCATGTTTTAAGAAATGAGAAATAACAAGAAGAAGATGAAGAAATGAAGAGAGAAGGAAAGGGAGAAAACTCACCAAATGCTAGAGAGAGAGGGAGAGATTGCCGGGAGATGGGGAGAGTGAGGGAGAAGATGAGTAGGGAGGGAGTAGTTAAAACCTTTCTCATAAACTTACACTTGGGCCCCTTCTTCCATACTACGCACAAATACTTGCACTCCCTACTAACTATTAAGATCCAACACTTCTACACTAGCACAAATGACCCAAATAAAATGCTAGGCATAATTATTATGACACATAATATGCACGCATAAATATTTAAATAAATAATAATTTAAATAAATAAATAAGCAAATAAATAAATAATAATTATTTATTACCAATAAAATAGAGCCTAGTTTTCGGGTCGTGACAAAAAAAGTGGGTTCGGGGGCTATCTTACGAGAAGAGAAGGTGTTAAGCACTCCACTCGCCTTTACGGTCTCTATGCATACTTCCGCCTACGCTTCATTTTATTTGCCTTTAAAAAAGTGTTTTATGTCCTAAATTTTAGAAAAAACGTGTGTTATGTACAAAAGGAGTCGCCTAATCTAAGTATGTTCATTTGATCGCAACCGGGAACCGGTTTGGGTGGATTCCCGATCGGTTTTTGAAAAATGCTTTTGAACACGTTTAGAAAATAAAGGGGAAAGGGAGGTTATGTACAAATTATACAAGTAAAAGGAGACAAATCCCATAAATAAAATAAATGTCCTCGAGCGACGGGGTGTTTGTTGATTTTGACGTCATTCTCCGTCCCCGAGCCAATGTACATGTCCTAAAATGATCCAAATCCAAAAATAAAAATTGGGGATTACTCCCTGAATGTTAGATATCATTGTTAAGTTTTTGTGGATTTTTTGGATTAAATTTTGACCCCAAATATTGACAAGAAAGTTCATCACAAAATCTGTCCAGAAAATTTACACATCAAACATAGCACATTGATCAACAATTTTAGCCATCTTAACCAATGAATATGACGAAACACAAAGAATGAAAGTTGAAGACCACATTGAAAAAATGAATATACAAAAATTTTGAGTTCATAATATGATTTTAAGTTGTTCAAAAGGTCTCTGATATTTCGATGTCAGAGACTGGAAGTGCAGAAACTGGAGTCTGAAGGCTGAAACAAGTGAGTGAAAAAAGCACTTCCAGTGGTCCAAAAAATGTTTCAAAAATATTTTAAAGTTCCTGAGCATGTGTAGAATAAAGTTAATGTTTTGACCTTTGTCCAAAAACCAGGTTTTCATTGAGTTTGGAGCACAAGAACAGAGCATGGCACACAGGAAGACAAGCAGGGCAGCATATCTGTCATTCAAAACTATGCGTGAAAACATGACCTACACATGGAATCTGAACATTAAACTTGAGGATAATGAACTTCAACACATGAGGAACAACTTTTATGTTTTGACTCAGACCCAGAAACCAATTTAAGATGAAGTTTTAAGAGCATGAAAAACGTTGGTTAAAACAGAGTTCAGAAAACTGGTTGCTTAAGTCACAAAGATGGATTCCAAAACATGACCAAAACTTCAAACCAAGCCATGAAACACATCGAACTTATTATTTGACATGTTGAGAACATTATCCAAGAGCCACTTTGCATTAAAAACCAAGTTTTGCATGAAGGTGCATGGAAAAGAAAAGAGATGGCAGATTCATGATTTTTAGAGAAAAGATGAGAATTTACATGAAATTTTCAAAGAAATGAACATGTTAATGCCCATGAAAGCATGCATACTTGATGATATGAATATTAACAACAAATACATTATTTATATGTACATATTGCAAGTTTTTACATGGATGAAGACATGAAAAATGAAGGAGACCTAGCCATTAGTTGGCTAGGCCTCAAACTATCACATAAACACTTACACTGCCAAGGATTCAAAGTATACCTAGAGTTTTACCTAGCTTAAGGGGTGAGGTTGTGCTTCATTTGTCCACCAAGTGAAGACTTCTTTTTTTTGTTGATTTGAGTTTGAAGAGTTGGAGTTGATTGAAGGTAGTTGTAGTTTAGTTGAGTTTTTGTGTTTAGAGGAGTGTTTTGATGAGTTGTTTGAGGTGTTTGGAGAGTGTAGAAGTGGTGGAGATGTGGTGGTTGAGTAATGGTTTTGTTGTGAGATGAAAGTGCAGCAAAAAATGGGAGAGAAAGGGATGGAATGGTTTGGAGAGGGGAGTGTAGTGGAATGAGAGAATGAGGATGAGGGAGGTCGGATGGGGTGAGTTGATGGAAAAGGTGATGGGAAAAAAACCCATCATTTCCCAATTTTTTTTTATTTTTTTTATTTTTTTTTGTATAATTGGCATGACTCATCACATGCAACTTCCATAATCTAGCCACGCCTGAGAAGAATGATACTCCCTCCGTCCCACCTCACTTGACATCCATGAGGTGGGCACAATAATTAAGGAGAATGAATAAAATAAGGAAAATGTGTGGTAGAAAATGAAGAGAGAGAATGAGCGGGTAAATAGTAGTGTTGATTGAATAAATTGAGTGGTGGAAAATGAAGAGAGAGAATAAGTGGTGGGGTAAGTGATTGTAAAATTATAAAACATATGCTATTTTGGGAAGTGTCAAGTGAGCTGGGACAGCCCAAAATGGAAATAAGTGTCAAGTGAGCTGGGACGGAGGGAGTATGTATTTGTGATATTTTTCCGGCTCCGTCTTTTTGCTCCGCAGCTGTCTCGAAGTGCACACTCCGGTGTCCCGGTTGTCCGCGGGCCCAACATGAAAGTTGTTTGAAATACCTTTCTGGTCACGCCGGTATATCTGAAATATGTTAATAAGTAAGGAATGACATAAATATAATTTTAAATGCACAAAATGGTCGGTAAAAGGCTTTTTAGGGACGCGGGACCCGTTCCGGGGTTTGCGCGTGCGAATTTTTTAGAATGTGCCCGTTTACTCGGTTTTGAGCCCTGATCATGAATCCGGACTCGATTTTCCCATCTGATGCACTGATAAGGCGCACGGTAGTCCTAAACCGTCTTATCTATGGTTTTAGGTCAATTATTGCGCTTAGACCGAATCAAGAGGTTGGTTTTCGGGGTGCGAGATCGGGGTGTCTACAGAGCCCCTCGTCGAATTCACTTGTGATGTAAAGTGGATTCGACGATCCAATATAGACAACCGATCTCGTCTAAGGTTTAACGGCTGGGCCCAAAGTAGGGCTTCCTACGTATCCCTTTCAGGAATCAAGCCTCCGTAGTTCTACTCAAGCAAGCAAGCAAGCAAGCAAGCAAACACAATCATATGGTCGAACTCGGGAACCCGAGATTCCTATGTATCTCTTGCGAGAATCAGACCAATCGTAGTTCGGATGGATGAGAATGGATGATAGACTTATGGGTTGGTGAGATCACATACATCTCTGAGTCTAGATTGGAATGGGTGAACGGCTTATGGGTTAGTGAGATCACATACATCTCTGAGCCGGGGGTTGAGGTAACACATACTCCCTCCGTTTCATGAGAACTGAGACTAAAGGAAATGGCACAAGAACTAAGGAATACTAATAAAATAAGGAAAATGTGTGGTAGAAAATGAAGAGAGAGAATTAGTGGGGTAAATAGTAGTGTTGGTTGAATAAAATGAGTGGTGGAAAATGAAGAGAGAGAATGAGTGGTGGGGTTGGGTGAATATAAAATATTAAAAAGTTTGCCATTTTGGGCAGTCTCAATTGAGGTGAAACGGACGAAAAGGGAAATAACTCTCAATTCACATGAAACGGAGGGAGTATTCGATAGAACGTCCGACTGAAACTCTTGTTATCGAGCTTCCTACGTATCCCTTTCGGGAATCAAGTCGGGGCGTAGTTCTGAGGGAGGTACAACCCGAGCGCTCGAGCAGACCAAAGAGTAACCAAACATTCGAGGGGGGTCAAATTCGGGGGTGACCGAACAGACCGGGGTAACCAAACATTCGAAAGAAGGGGTGGTCGAACCTGAGGTGACAAGCTGCCTACGTATCCCTTTAAGGAATCAGACCAGTCACGTAGTTCAACGGGGAGATTCAACTCGAGCCTTCGACCGAACCAAGAAGTAACCAAACATCATTCGAGAAGGTCGAATTCAGGGGTGACCAAACAGACCGAAGTAACCAAGCTATTCGAAATGATCAAATTCAGGGGTGACCGAACATACCAAAGTAACCAAATTTTTGAAATTCAAAACATTTAAAACATTCGAGAGAGATATCATGAAAGCAAATTTGACACGCCCCAGGCCCCGGGATCCCCTAATAGAAACTCGGACCTTGGGTGCGCGTGGACTAACAAGGATCAAGTAACTAACATAAAACTGGATGACAACCGTTTATAACAAACTGACATGATATATATACTCTAGAGTAAGGAGCTAAGATAGCTCACACCACGAGTTCTAGACAAGAAAATTTAAACCAAACATGATTATACACAGCGGAAACATGCCTAGCACATATGCTGGCATTACAAGATGTCTAGAGAAAACAAGTCTACCCAAAAATACTGAGTTACAAAACCCATAATACATCGTCCTCACCAAAGTGTAAAATGACCACAATTCCCAAAAGAATAACCACCTGCGTAGTAAGCTCCCTGCTATGTCGAGCCTCACTGCGCACTATCACTAGCCTTCCTTTGATCTAAGGAAAACAAATAAACAAGGAACGGGGTGAGATAAACCTCAGTAAGCTATTAGATGCAACTACATGACATGTTATCATGCAATTCAAGTAGATACTCAAGTAATCATATATCAAGTATCATCAAGTAACAAGTATATGAGAGGCTAAGCCACTCATCAAGTAGCACATAAGGCTAAACAAGCAACTTATAAAGGATATTGCTTCCTTCCTTATTCCTCCCAAGAATACCATTGTTGTCGTAGCTTTTATTACTTTGACAATTCACGATCAATATCAAGAAACTGCTTATTCAGTATATATCAGAAGACCCGGTAACCAGTGTCATTCCCAAGATCAAGACTCACGAGGTGTTCAATAGTTTAGCATTCACTTAAGTCAGGCGTATTGCTCCAACCAAGGAAGCTACGCCCTTACTATGGCCGGTAGTAAGGGGTCAAGCGCAAATACATAGGGACCCGATTATCACTTAAGCCCCAGCTCTCGCGATAAGCGTGAACCTATATATTTCCGAACAAGCAAGGAGAACCAGCTGGACTCACACAAGAATGTACAAGTAGGTATTTACTTGAACTACGGGAGTAGAACTAATCCAAAAGTAGTGGACTAGTTCAACAAGGAACATGCTTCAAGTAATCAAGAAGTCACCTTGTTATCAAGCAACTATATGCAATGTTGGCACACACACAACAAGAACATGTCTCATACAAGTTAGTGCTTGTTCATAGCACTTTCTAGTTTATTACCATACATATGTATTGGCATCAAGTCATTTACAAGATTTTATTGTCTTATACATCAAGTTATAATTCCCAATCTTTGGACATTCAGGCATGTATAAGAGTTATACATTTACTCTTACAAAATCCTAATCCTATTCTTAGGATGTTCAAGTCTAAAACTTTGTTCTAATGCCCCTAAGGTGCACAATCATTGGTTTCAAGACAAGCATAACACATTAGTGCTTGTTCATAGCACTTTCAAGACATATAAAAGAGTTACTACTCTTATACTTAAGTTCTCATTTGAGTTCTATAAGTGTTCATGTTCAAGACTAAGTTCTCATTCTAATTCAATGAGCACTCATGTTCAAGACTCACTTCTGATGCCCCTAAGGTATCACAACACTTGCTAGGACATCTTATACTAAGGCTATATGCCTTAGGAGGGGTAAGCTTTCATTTCAATTTAGATTTAAAACACTTTTGTTGAAACAGGGGACCGGGCGGGCGCCTACTATAGACCGGGCGGCCGCTCATTATAGCAGTTTTGAAACCAAAACTTCTGATGAAATGGGCGGGCGCTCGGTATCTATGTGGGCGGGCGCCTGGTACAATTTTCAGCAAACACTAAATTTCTTTCCAGGCCTAAAATTCTCCGTCTCAAGCGTAGGAGTAACTTTTTACTAACATATTAACCATTCCTAGGAAGGCATATCAAGCTCAACAACTTATTTCAAGTTTATTTCATTACTTTTACCCAGTAGGATATACTCCCTTTGTCCCAAAATTACAAGTATCACAGAAATAACCCAAAACACAAATTTAGCAAATACAAGTATCAAGGATAACATATATGAATGTTATTACAAGCAAGGGGGAGCTAATAACTTACTTAGTCCGAAATCAAGATTACTCAAATAAATTTCTGATCGGTCTGGAACGCTCTATTCAACGCCACGAATATTTATCCGGGATCAGAATCAAGAACGGAGGGATAGTTAAGCTCGAGGAGTCGAGAATAGGGTAAACCCTAAACCTACTTTTGAAACAGAGGAAACAACGAGAATTATTTTGGGGAAAATAAGCTTCTGAGAAGCAAACCCACAAGATATACTTGTAACTTTCCAAGAACGACAACTAGGCCCCTCAAGTTTCACTTTTAACAAAAAGGCCCCTAAAGTCAAATTTTCACAAATGACCTAAAAGTCAAAACTAGACATTTAACCACCTTAATATTCTAAAGCAGTTAAGAAATTAACCCAAGTAAAACTAACAAATAATATGCAAGTTCAAGTATTTAACAAGTAAGTCAAATAGTTAACAAGAAATAGGATGGGCGTTATATCCTCCCCACCTTTAAGAAAATTCGCCCACGAATTTTACTTACCAAGATTTTCAAATAGGCTCGGGTATTTATCTCGCATCTCTTTCTCAGTTTCCCAAGTAGCCTCTTCTATTTCATGATTCCTGCAAAGGACCTTCACAATAGGAATCCTTTTGGTGCGCAAGACTTGCTCTTTCCAGTCAAGAATTTCAACAGGTTGTTCCTCATAAGACAAATCAGGCTGAAATGGAATAGCCTCATACTCAAGAACATGCGACTCATCCGCCATATACTTGCGAAGCATAGATACATGGAATACATCATGAATACCAGATAAAGAAGGTGGTAAAGCCACTCTATAAGCCAACTTCCCAACTCTTTCAAGAATCTCAAATGGACCGATATAACGAGGAGATAACTTTCCTTTATTCCCAAATCTCTTTATACCTCTATGAGGAGAGACCTTCAAGAACACAAAGTCACCTACCTGGAATTCAAGATCCCTTCTACGATGATCTGCATAACTCTTTTGTCTACTCTGAGCTGTGCGCAATCTATCTCGAATGAGTTTCACACTCTCAAATGACTGTTGAACCATTTCAGGACCCAAGAGTCTAGCTTCTCCCACTTCATCCCAGCATATAGGAGATCGACATTTTCTGCCATAAAGAGCTTCATATGGAGCCATTTCAATGCTAGACTGAAAACTGTTGTTATAAGCAAACTCAGCTAAAGGAAGATGAGTATCCCAACTGCCTTTAAATTCAACAACACAAGCACGTAACATATCCTTAAGAATCTGTATAATTCTCTCAGATTGCCCATCAGATTGAGGATGAAAAGCTGTACTGAAATTCAATTTAGTACCCATGGCACCCTGAAGAGCCTGCCAAAATCGAGAAGTAAAACGAGGATCTCTGTCAGATACAATACTCACAGGAACTCCATGGAGTCGAACAATCTCTTGAACATACAAAGATGCCAACTGAGACAATGAATATCCCATAGGAACATACAAGAAGTGAGCTGACTTGGTCAGTCTATCCACTATAACCCAAACAGCATCGTGGCCTCGTCTAGTACGTGGCAAACCAGTCACAAAATCTATAGTAATATGCTCCCATTTCCACTCTGGAATTTCTAATGGTTGCAACAAACCTGCTGGACGTTGATGTTCCACTTTTACTTGTTGACAAGTCAAACACTTGGACACATACTCAGCAATTTCTCTTTTCATATTGTTCCACCAAAAATATTTCTTCAAGTCTTGGTACATTTTAGTGCTTCCAGGATGAATAGTATACTTGGCTTTATGAGTCTCTTCAAGAACTTTCTTCTTAATCTCAAGATCAACTGGAATACAAACTCTGCCTCGAAAGGTAAGAATTCCATCATTGTTGAAAGAAAAATCTGGTTGCTTTCCTTCATTCATTCCACTAATGATTTTCTGCAATTCAGAATCAGTTACCTGAGCTTCTTTGATCTGTTGGAGTAAGTCTGAAGTAGACTTTATATTAGCAAAAATAACTCCATGTCTAGATTCACAAGGACTCCAATCATACAAGTCTTCTAACAATTTCCATTCACGAATCATCAAGCAAGAAATATAAGTCTTTCTGCTCAGTGCATCTGCCACAACATTTGCCTTTTCTGGATGATAAAGGATAGTACAATCATGATCCTTCAGTTTCTCCATCCATCTACGTTGCCTCATGTTAAGCTCTTTTTGAGAAAACAAGTACTTCAAGCTTTTATGATCAGTAAAGACTTCAATTTTTTTTCCATACAAGTAATGTCTCCATTTATGCAAAGCAAAAATAATCGCAGCCAACTCAAAATCATGAGTAGGATAATTCTTTTCATAAGGAGATAATTTTTGAGAAGCATAAGCTATTACCTTGCCATCTTGCATCAGAACACAACCCAATCCTTATTTAGAAGCATCAGTATAAACCATGAAATTCTCAGATCCACTAGGCAAAGCCAAGACTTGAGCTGTAGTCAAGCGCCTTTTCAACTCTTGAAAACTTGCTTCACATTTGTCACTCCACTCAAAAGAAATAGCTTTCTGAGTCAAATTAGTCAATGGAGTAGAAATCTTAGAGAATCCCTCAATGAATCTCCGATAATAACTAGCCAAGCCCAAGAAACTACGGATCTCTGTCACTGTAGTTGGCCTCTTCCAGTTTACAACTGCTTCAACTTTGGAAGGATCTACTGCAATACCAGTAGCAGACACAACATGTCCCAAGAATGAAACCTCTTCTAACCAGAAAGCACATTTGCTGAATTTTGCAAATAATTGTTTCTCACGAAGAACTTGCAATAACACTCTGAGATGTTGTTCATGCTCAGCCCGTGATTTAGAATACACAAGAATATCATCAATGAATACCACCACGAAACAATCAAGATATGGTTTGAAAATACGGTTCATCAAATCCATAAATACCGCTGGAGCATTTGTCAAACCGAATGGCATAATAATAAACTCATAATGCCTATACCTGGTACAAAAAGCTGTCTTTGGTATATCCTCAGATCTGATTTTCAACTGATGATAACCACTTCTCAAGTCAAGCTTCGAGTATACTACTGAACCCTGAAGTTGATCAAACAAGTCATCAATATGAGGTAACAGATATTTGTTCTTGATAGTTACCTGATTAAGATATCTGTAATCAATACATAATCGCAGAGTCCCATCTTTCTGACAAATAACACTGGTGCACCCCACGGTGATACACTAGGCCTGATGAAGCCCCTTTCAAGTAATTCCTCAAGCTGTGTTTTTAACTCTCTCAACTCAGCTGGAGCCATTCTATAAGGTGCTTTAGAGATTGGTGCTGTACCTGGTAATAACTCAATACAGAACTCAAGCTCTCGATCAGGTGGCATGCTATACTCAGAAGAAAACACATCTGAAAATTCAGACACAACAGGAATATCTTCCATCTTGGGAACAGATAAACTCTTATCAAGAACAAATGCGAGATACCCGGCACAACCACGAGATAAAAATTTTCTAGCTTTTAAAGCAGAAATAACATGTATAGCACATATAGGCCTATCACCTTCAAAGGTAAAATCAGGCAAACCAGGTATAGAGAAAGTTACTACTTTTCTATGACAATCAACAGATGCATGATGCACATAAAGCCAATCCATGCCAAGAATCACGTCAAAGTCCCTTATAGGTAACACGACTAGGTCAGCAAGAAGGGCATGATCATCCACAAGAACCTCACATTTCTTGTAAACCTCAGAAGCAAACATGCAATCTCACATAGGGGAAGATACTTCTAGCACATAAGGCATAGAATCAGGAAGAACATGCAAATGCGACACAAAATGAGATGCCACATAAGAATGAGATGAGCCTGGATCTATCAAGACTCGTGCTCTCGTACTAGAAAGTAATATAGTACCTCCTATGACCGGAGAAGACTCAGCTACACCCTGCTGATCTAGAGCAAACACGCGACCCTGAACTTTAGGTCGACCCCCACTATCTCTCTTAGTACCTGAGGCCTGTTGACTTGTACCCCCAACTTGACTTCCTTTGCCTTTAGGACAATTCTTGATAAAGTGCCCAGTTTCACCACAAGATAAACATTTTCCTTGCTTTAGCCAACACTTGTCTTCAGAATGGCCTTCTTTCGAACAATAACCACATACTCTCCTGGGACCTTGGACTGTTGTCCTCGAACCAGTTGATATACTACCTTTATTTTCAGATGGCTGTCGGAATCGACGATCTTGGCGGCTAGATTTACCACCCTTAGAACCAGATCCCTGTACTTTCTCTGATACACGACCTGTCATAGTTGTTCCCAACTTCACCTTGTGTTCTTCAATGTCATTTTCAATAGCATAAGCCTTCTTCACTGCTTGATGATAACTAGTAAGCTGTAGAGAAAGAAGTTGTTTCCTATACTCAGTCCTCAACCCCTTCACAAACCTCTGTGCCTTCTTGTTCTCATTTGGAACTAAGTGATCACAATACCTAGCCAATTCTGTGAACTTGGTTGAGTATTGCCCCACTGTCAAGCTTCCCTGCTCCAGATTAAGAAATTTCATCTCTTTTCTGTCTTGAACCACTGTTGGAATAAACTGTGACTTGAATGCTTTAAGAAAATTCTCCCAAGTCTGTGGTACCCCTTCCAGTTCCCAGCGTTTATTCAACACTTGCCACCAATGTTCAGCAGCTTTCTCAAGTTTGAAGGTTGCAAAGGTTACCTTATCACCACCTGCACATCTCAAGGCTGTAAAGATCTTCTCAATACTCTCAATCCACTCCTCTGCCTTCTTAGCATCAAATTCCCCGTCAAAGCTACGAGGTTTCAACTTCAAGAACCTTGTAAGTCGATTAGGATAATCCCAGTCTACATTATCAACCATCTCTTCTTGAGGAGTTACAGATCTCAGCTGATTACTACCACTTGTACCTTCAGAACTCATTGTACCTGTAGGTAAACACTCGGCGTTAATAACACCCCAAGACTCACCCATACCTAGGCCATAGACCCTATCCAGACTTAGAGCAAACCAAGGTAGCTAAACAGGGTAGCTAAACCAGGGTAGCTCTTATACCAACTGACACGCCCCAGGCCCCGGGATCCCCTAATAGAAACTCGGACCATGGGTGCGCGTGGACTAACAAGGATCAAGTAACTAACATAAAACTGGATGACAACCGTTTATAACAAACTGACATGATATATATACTCTAGAGTAAGGAGCTAAGATAGCTCACACCACGAGTTCTAGACAAGAAAATATAAACCAAACATGATTATACACAGCGGAAACATGCCTAGCATATATGCTGGCATTACAAGATGTCTAGAGAAAACAAGAGACAACAAGTCTACCAAAAAATACTGAGTTACAAAACCCATAATACATCGTCCTCACCAAAGTGTAAAAGGACCACAATTCCCAAAAGAATAACCACCTGCGTAGTAAGCTCCCTGCTATGTCGAGCCTCACTGCGCACTATCACTAGCCTTCCTTTGATCTAAGGAAAACAAATAAACAAGGAACGGGGTGAGATAAATCTCAGTAAGCTATTAGATGCAACTACATGACATGTTATCATGCAATTCAAGTAGATACTCAAGTAATCATATATCAAGTATCATCAAGTAACAAGTATATGAGAGGCTAAGCCACTCATCAAGTAGCACATAAGGCTAAACAAGCAAGTTATAAAGGATATTGCTTCCTTCCTTATTCCTCCCAAGAATACCATTGTTGTCGTAGCTTTTATTACTTTGACAATTCACGATCAATATCAAGAAACTGCTTATTCAGTATATATCAGAAGACCCGGTAACCAGTGTCATTCCCAAGATCAAGACTCACGAGGTGTTCAAGAGTTTAGCATTCACTTAAGTCAGGCGTATTGCTCCAACCAAGGAAGCTATGCCCTTACTATGGCCGGTAGTAAGGGGTCAAGCGCAAATACATAGGGACCCGATTATCACTTAAGCCCCAGCTCTCGCGATAAGCGTGAACCTATATATTTCCGAACAAGCAAGGAGAACCAGCTGGACTCACACAAGAATGTACAAGTAGGTATTTACTTGAACTACGGGAGTAGAACTAATCCAAAAGTAGTGGACTAGTTCAACAAGGAACATGCTTCAAGTAATCAAGAAGTCACCTTGTTATCAAGCAACTATATGCAATGTTGGCACACACACAACAAGAACATGTCTCATACAAGTTAGTGCTTGTTCATAGCACTTTCTAGTTTATTACCATACATATGTATTGGCATAAAGTCATTTACAAGATTTTATTGTCTTATACATCAAGTTATAATTCCCAATCTTTGGACATTCAGGCATGTATAAGAGTTATACATTTACTCTTACAAAATCCTAATCCTATTCTTAGGATGTTCAAGTCTAAAACTTTGTTCTAATGCCCCTAAGGTGCACAATCATTGGTTTCAAGACAAGCATAACACATTAGTGCTTGTTCATAGCACTTTCAAGACATATAAAAGAGTTACTACTCTTATACTTAAGTTCTCATTTGAGTTCTATAAGTGTTCATGTTCAAGACTAAGTTCTCATTCTAATTCAATTAGAACTCATGTTCAAGACTCACTTTCGATGCCCCTAAGGTATCACAACACTTGCTAGGACATCTTATACTAAGTCTATATGCCTTAGGAGGGGTAAGCTTTCATTTCAATTTAAATTTAAAACACTTTTGTTGAAACAGGGGACCGGGCGGGCGCCTACTATGGACCGGGCGGCCACTCATTATAGCACTTTTGAAACCAAAACTTCTGATGAAATGGGCGGGCGCTCGGTATCTATGTGGGCGGGCGCCTGGTACAATTTTCAGCAAACACTAAATTTCTTTCCAGGCCTAAAATTCTCCGTCTCAAGCGTAGGAGTAACTTTTTACTAACATATTAACCATTCCTAGGAAGGCATATCAAGCTCAACAACTTATTTCAAGTTTCTTTCATTACTTTTACCCAGTAGGATATACTCCCTTTGTCCCAAAATTACAAGTATCACAGAAATTACCCAAAACACAAATTTAGCAAATACAAGTATCAAGGATAACATATATGAATGTTATTACAAGCAAGGGGGAGCGAATAACTTACTTAGTCCGAAATCAAGATTACTCAAATAAATTTCTGATCGGCCTGGAACGCTCTATTCAACGCCACGAATATTTATCCATGATCAGAATCAAGAACGGAGGGATAATTAAGCTCGAGGAGTCGAGAATAGGGTAAACCCTAAACCTACTTTTGAAACAGAGGAAACAACGAGAATTATTTTGGGGAAAATAAGCTTCTGAGAAGCAAACCCACAAGATATACTTGTAACTTTCCAAGAACGACAACTAGGCCCCTCAAGTTTCACTTTTAACAAAAAGGCCCCTAAAATCAAATTTTCACAAATGACCTAAAAGTCAAAACTAGACATTTAACCACCTTAATATTCTAAAGCAGTTAAGAAATTAACCCAAGTAAAACTAACAAATAATATGCAAGTTCAAGTATTTAACAAGTAAGTCAAATAGTTAACAAGAAATAGGATGGGCGTTACAAAATTCAAGGATACGCTGCACGTTGTGATTTTTGCTCCGAGTGATGAGATTCTGAGCTTTGCCTTACAGTGAACCACTGTCCAGCAGGAACGGAGTTGGTAGGCTCGGGAGCGCACCTGTTCAAGCATAAACATATGCAAGCCACTAAAGTACTTGTGTTAGTGCCAATTACATTGATTTTTGATTGTAACCTAAATGCACAAGTTTCTTTTCTCTTTTGCAAACTCACGTTTTTACCAAAGGTTATGATTAGATCTGACGTGATGGTGGCTGCAATTACGATGTTAGCATGATAAGTATATGGATGTGAAAATGACATGCTGGGGATGGGGGTGCAACATCGTATATGACACGACATGATAATGGCATGATAAGAACAAGATAATCTAAAATTTAACACACAATCATATTTGATAAATCAAGGATACGCTGCAAGATGCTGCCATGGGCGGATCCTTTGGCTTTGTAGTTGATGTGTGATGAGATTTTTGATTCTTGGCTTGAGGAGAACAATCCAATTACCATGCTTTCATGTCGGGACCTTTTTTGATTTGACGGGAGGCCATCTCGAGTTTCTGCAAGATGTGGAGAAGCTTCCCTTGGAATATTTGGATGTGTTTGGTTGGGCTTCATGTGACAAGCTCCCCCTTTTCAACATTTTGATGCGTTTGTGGTCGGACATGAGGTGACAAGCTGCCTACGTATCCCTTTCGGGAATCAGACCTTACGTAGTTCGAGTTTGTGAAAAACTCGAAAAACACATTTTGATTGGAGCTTGGAGCTTCGAGAAATTGAATTCCCTGAGCAGAAACATGTCGATGGATTTATTGGTGAGGGGAATGAAATGAGCAGAGTTCCCATGTGGATGAGATGCAGCGGGTGTTGAAAAACATTCATGCATAAAATTTCACAAGTATGCAATATACAAGTGATATCGTGACATTCATGCGCAGGAAGTGTGTCATACATGTGCATACAAAACATCATGATTTAAAGATAAAGAAATAAAGAACACATCACTTTGAGAACTGATTGCTTTTATGAACTTCGAGTGAGGGATTTTTTTGCAACTTGAATTTAAACTTCAACCCCATCTTTTCTTTCTTTCTTTTTTTCCTTTTTAAAATGGAAAATGCATTTTTTTTCATTTTCTTTCACATTTCTTTTTATTTATTTTGACACGCGTGCATTGATTGCATTTCAACCATTGTTTATCATAAAAAATAAAGAGAGTATGTGCAAAGAGGGAGAATTGGGAAAGGAATGAACTGTGCACATTTTTTTTTTTGAAACTATTGCGAGGAACGGGAGTCGTGGTGAGATATATGGTAGAGCGGGAATGAAAGCGTAGCGCGAGTACTCGAAAGGTCAATTCCCAACGCCCATTTGATCAAGTTTACTCGACGGTGGATTGCTTTGACTTGCCCCAGATGTCGGTTGTAGAAGCCCCAATGCCTTTTCAGAACCAGCCCCAGATCTTCAGTTATGAAAGCCCTACTTTCTCAAGGATCCGCCCCACATTTGATGACCCATTTTCTGAGGACCTTGCTGTTTGTAAGAGCAGTCAATAGTTCTAAATCCCCTACTGTTATCCCAAGTTGGCTCATGTATTCTTTATCGGTTTGAGGCAGCTTCATGCTTTGTTATTCATACTGCTTTGAGGCCTAACTGTCGTTGACAGTTGTCACATATTCCACTGCTGGGAGTAACTCACATACTGTGATAGTCACATTTCCATTCGACGCTTTGATGGTGGAATTAACTGTCATTGAGAGTTATTTGATTATGCACAGCCCCAGCATTGTTGATGATTGAGCTTTGTGACTCATGACCCAAACTGCCAATTTGAAGAACTTTCCTCTGATGATTCTCTTGAGAGGGACTTGACCGTCTATGATGATTGTCTGACAATTTTGATGGTTTTTGATGTAAAAATTTCAAAGGACCAACTATCTGTGAGAGTTGTCCTACTTCTGAGCCATTCTGAATTAACGAGAAACCCATATATCATTTCTAAAATCTGACACGCAGCCCCAGTTCACATTCATTCATTCGATCATACTTTCTGATTTTGAATTTTGAGAGTCAAAGGATCACATTCCTTCGTCTGCATTGCTGTGACAAATTACAGGAATTGACTGGGGAAGGCACAAGGCCAGTGATTTGGGAAAGCAATGAAAGATCCCGTGAGATCCTTGACATTGTGTTTGCGCAGAAAAGATTGACGGAAGGACGAGAGTAGGGGGAAGCCCCTAGACTCGAGGAAATTGCTCACAATTTGAAATCAATGACTCAAGATTTGAATTCGCATTAATGGTCAAGTGCTTCAAAATCAAATGGGCTTTCGCAATCGGATAAATTTCAATTTCAAAAAAGCATGCAAATTTGTTTGGACTCAAATTAGACCGTGACAAATCGAGATGAGAACACCGTCAAACAATTGTAATTGGCACCGCATGTTGACCTCGTGGATGGGAGGTCTTCCTCATTCTTGTCGTTGTTTTTGCCGTTGTCGTCGTTTTCGATTTTGATGGAGTCTCTGGAGGCTGTCTGACTTTTGGTCTCTAACCTCTAAAGTTGAGAGCTTGGTTTGTTAAGGGCAAATGTTTAATTCTCGAAATTTCTGAGGCAGGGGTTTATAACCTCTCAGTGTAAGAGGTCGGTTTAAGAGCATAAGATCTCTAGCGAGAGTCACCAGTTGCCGTCGTTAATGGTGCTCGCTCGATGTGGTCGAGATGTTTCTTCGAAGTAATAATGATAGATGCATGTAATATGTACAAAGAATAATGTATAAGAATAAAGCGTTTTTTTTTTTTGCTCATCATTTTTTCATTTTTTTTAATACATCGAACAAAAATTTGTAAAGTATAAACTCATAACATTTGGAAATTTACAATGTATGATGCTTGAAATAAAAATGCCGAACATAACACAAACTTACAACACAAAATACATTGACAGAAAAAATTAACAACACCCGCGTAGTAATCACGACCATTTCTCGTTCTCGGTCCTCGGATCTGCGTCAAATTTCCTTTTGGGACCTCAGTTGATCGAGCATTTTTGGGAATTCTATTGATCGCCTTTGTGGACTTTGTTGATCGCCTTCGTGGATTTCATTGATCACCTTCGCGGATCTAGTTCTCATCTCAATTAATCGCAGTCTAAAATTAGTTCATTTTTATTATTGGCTTTTAATTAAGTGAGATTAATCTTTTGCGTGATTAAGAAGCACTTGATTATAACACGGATTCATTAACTGAAAACATGTTTTATAAGACAAGCAAGCAAACAAATATATTACAGAAAAGATGACATGCAAGCATGGATTTGAAAAGCAAAAGAAGGAGTGAGCACGTTTTAGGGCGGGCTCGAAAGCAAAAAAGGATTAGAGTTGGGGCGGTATGCCCTATTCACAGCAAAAGAGACACAATCCCTCGGGTCGATAAGCCTCCATCATTTAGCAAAAGAAACATTTTCTTGCGCCGGTCAACTGCGGTCATCTAACAAAAGAGAACACCTTCCTTGGGGGTCGATGAGCCCCTAGGATAACCTTCACAACATGTTACTGAGTCTGGTTTAGGGGTTTCCTGAGTACCCCTTGGTCGAAAAGATCCTGTATAGCATGACGTAGTGAGAAACATTCATCGGTGGTATGCCCGGTGAACCTGTGGTAGTCACATGACTTAGAATGATCCCACTCATCTGGCAATGTTTGTGGTGGCCGATAATCCTCTAGGGGACTTAACAACCAATCTTCAACCAAGTGATAAAACATTCTAGATTGAGGAATACCATATTCATCAAAGCGCCTAACTTCCTTATGGGGTTTAGGGACATAACCTTCCATCTTTCGTACAGAGCGCTCTGTGCTATCGCGATACCATGTCAAATGTGGCGGACGAAATATTTCGTACTGATGTACAGGGCCTAGGATTCCATTCACCCCCATTTTCAAAACAGGTGCAGCCAAGCGCTGAGATGGTACGATGCCTATGGCACTGATGTTGTTTGAATACTGATCACTTCTCCCTTTTTTCATTGGTGGGACATGTAATGCCATCTTTAATCCTGTGGGTATATTTGGGCTACTGCTGCGTTTGCTCCCGGAAGAGGAGGGTGAACATGCAACAGAATGATTAGGAGCACCAAAGGACTTACCCGATCCATATAGGGTGTTAGAGGTACGATCAGCCGTTTTTAAGGGCTTACTGAGCCTTTGTTTTATTTCCTCGCTTAAAGGTGAACTGTGTTGGAGATTGATAATCCTTGTCCTTGGAGCAACAAAAGAATTTACAAGAGGAGTTTGAAGCTTCTTTTGATTTTCTAGAACAACTGGAACAATCTTCTCGAGGAGAAAATTGTGGGACGGTCGTTGACCCTTTCATGATTTTCCGGGCTAGCTGGGGTGACTTTCTCAACAACATTATGCTTTGCCATTTCGATTGAGGAGTGCTCTGTTAGGGGTTTGGGAAGCCCCAATTGGCTTTTCAAACCTGGAGACATGTCATGTTTAGGCTTGGCGTCCTTACTGAGGGTAACGGCCTTATTAATATCATTCTCGACTGATCCTGATATGATGACTAGGGAGTGAGCTGACTGGGGAATCTGAAGCCCCTGATTTTCATTTATATGAACAACTTCTTCTAAGGAAACACTGACATCAACAGACTTTGGCGCTTCGGGTGTAACTAGTGATGGATGAGCCACTGGGTGATTGCTGAACTCTGGTTGAACCCTCAAAGAGAATGGCTTATTGTTGCCGACCTCTAGGTTGGGCATTTCTAACGAGTCCCCATCTTGGGGTGTTTCAAGAGTGGGGCACACGGGCAAGGAGTTCTTTTGCTTCGATTGATCCAGTAAGAGAGCCACAACGCGATCGGCCATTTCCTTTTGGCGTTCTTGGAAGAATTTAAGCATAAGATCTGTATGTGCTTCCAAACGTTCCCTCAACCATTGTACCATCCGAGGATTGGGCTCAAAATTAGTCATCCTCTCATTGAAGTAGGCTTCCACTCGTTGCCTTAGCCATTCCTCCCTCATAGGGTCTGGTATGAAGCGCCTATTCTTCTTAGTCCTGCCTGGAAGAGTTCCCGGAGTAAGACTTGATCTAAGTGGTATCTGGAACTGACCTTGAATGTCGCGCTAGAAAAAGAAGCGAGATTCTCCCTCTACAAAAAATGGATTGGAAAAAGAATGTTTAAAATATTTGAAATGGGCTTTCTTTTATGTACAAGAATAAAAGCACAAAGAGAAGAAAATTATAAGACTTTGAAATAAAATTGTTTTATGAAAAGGTTGAATTGCAAGCAACGCACAAAAACCTAAGAAGCCGGACAAGCACTTTGCTTCGTTTTGACACGTTCGATGATTAAATCCTGGAATAGTGGATACCGTCTCCAAAGTATAGGACCAACGTTTTTCACCTGTACTAATGGCCGTCCGAAGCCCCTAGCGAAGGGCCTATACTCTTTCGGGGATCCACCATTCGGGTTACGGTCTATGTGAAGGTCTTGACAATTTCGGGTCAATCCAAGCATTTCAATTGATATCCACATTTAGGTTCTTTATGACCATTCGGGAAATGCATAGGATTGAAGGGAAATTGCTAGACAAAAACCGGCTTAGAGTCAAGGACGTGTCATTTTTGAAAATTCGGACATCGGGGCTTTGGAGGGTTGCCTTGCATGAGGCTTACACCCGCAACGACGACTAGTAGCCGTGCTTTGGGGCGGGAATGTCAACCGGGAGCCCTATCGGAGGATCGGTGTGTAACGACCCCAAAATCCGTCTTTATTTATTTTATATTTATTTTATATTCCTGAGAATTTTAATTTAAAATTATGTGCGCATTTTATGTGTTGCGTCATATTATATGAATTATACATCTTATTTGATTATTTGAGTTAGTTAAAGAGTTAGTAGTAATGTTATTTTGGAGTTAAGATAAGATAGTGGAATTTTATTGGTCTTTGTGGAAATTGTTGTTAAGGGGGTTTAAGTAATATAATTTGGTTAGAAGGGCTTTAGGGGAAATTGGGGAAAACAACTTGTATGACTTCCCTCCCCTCTCCCCTGCGAATTTCACCCTCACCATTATACTTTCCCAATTTGATTTCCTTGAAGAGCTCCATTGTTGAACTAGGTAAGGGTTTGATTCTTGTTCATTTTATTTCTTTTAATTTACTACTCCATTTTCAAATCTAATTATATATAAATGTTCAGGGTGTTGAATAGATATTTTCTTCCGAAAAATAGGTAAGTTACTAATCCCCTTTTAAATATTAAAAAGGTCATATAAATGTTATATATGCTATAAGTGTTGAAAAATAATGTTTTGAATGCTTTTATGATACTTGTAATTTTGGGACAAGGGGAGTAGTATAGAATTAGCTTTAGATGGATGTTATTGTTGTTGTTAGGCTGATTTCATAGCCTTAGTCAGTGTATAAATGTTGTATATTGTAAGGGTTAGTACTTTTGGGACGGTGAGATGAAGGGAGTATATCTAAATAGCCAAAATTTTGTTCCAGGCTTGATTACACGACTCGTGTAAGGTTACACGAGTCGTGTAGAGGAAAATTCTGAATGAGAGAAATTTTACACGAGTCGTGTACTGATACACGACTTGTGTAGAAGTTGTTACACGAGTCGTGTAAGGGTACACGAGTCGTGTAAAGGCCAAATTCTGCACTTGTACATTTTACGTGCAATCTTTCAGAGGCCATAACTTCTTCATCCGGACTCCGTTTTGGTCGTGTAAACTATTGTTGGAAAGCTCTTCTAGAGTACTACACGATGGGTTGGTTTTTCAGTTGGGTTATGATTTTTACAGTACGGAAATCCGGTAGGTGTTTAGTACCAAAAAGAGTATTAATGGTTCATTATGGTAGAGTTGGTCTTTTGTGATCAAGTTTGAATTGATGTGATCGTTTGGATTGATTGTGTGGTGAATTAATGTCAATGTCATGGATTATATTTTGAATATGTGTTTTCCTCTTTATGATGAGCTTGTGTGGTTCCCTACTTTGTAATCATACCCCGTTTGTTGTTTAAGCAAGTATTCTTTGCTTCGTTTTGTGTAAAGTCCAGCTGGTACTTTTGTGTGTGTTCGGGCAATGATAGGGATTATAATGGCACACGAGCCAAGTTCATTATAAGGCTGCTATCATTGGTTTCCCATTTTTAACCCCCTTCCTTAGGCCAAAGGTTGGGCACTTTGGGTTATGACTCTGTGTCATTTTCCCCATTGTTGTTGTTGTTGTTGTTGTTGTTTGGTTCCGGAACCCGTTTCAGCTCTTCGATGCTGCTCAGTTGATGCCTCTCAGATGGCTATTATTTTGGTTCGAGAACCTTGGCTCAGTATCCACGTATGAGTGTTTAATTCCGCCTTATGTGTCGTATGATGAGTTGGTCGTTATTTCCAACCGGTATGGGACGGTTGGCGATAGGGAGCCTCTCATATTATGTGCTATATGTTATATGATCATTTGTGGCATTGTTCCTTTATGTTTATGATATTAGAATGTAATGTAGTTGCATTTTAGTAACTTACTGAGATTTATTCTCACCCTTTATTTGTTTACCGTTTTAGATAAGAAGGAGCCCAGGGGATAGTTCACACACAGGGAGGACGTCGAGAAGGAGATCTTTGGGTAAGACATTTTGGGAAGTGTTGTGTATGTAAAGGATACATTATGTAAATGTAACACCTTTTGGGGTAGTGTACACGTGACTTAGTAGTTGTATCATCTCTTTTGGTAGATGTTAAGTGTTTGTAAATGAGTAAGTGAAGTTAGTAGTTGTAGCCGAGTGGCTAAGTACTTGTTGTGAAAGTTTGGTTTGTTTGACTTTAAGTTGTTTTATGACGTCTTCCGTGCGTGTCCCGGACGTGGGGCCAAGTAGGACCACGGGTCGGGGCGCGACAGTTGGTATCAGAGCTAGGTTGTAGATGGTCTAGAATGACTAAGTGACCTAGGAGGGTAGTTGAGTATGGAGTGAGTAACGTTGAGTGTTTTATGCAGGTACTCAGTAAGAATGCCTGAACATGAGGGTGAACAGTCTGGTACTACAGGCCAGGGTAATGTAAGGGAAGAAGCTCGAGCTATGTTTCAAGGGATGTTCGAGGCAGCTATGAAAACTATACATGATCAGAGGCAAGGAGGAGAACATGGATCGAGTCCATGGAAAAGATATTCGATGTCTTGGGATGTACTGAAGAAGATTGAGTCAGGTTTGCTACCTACAAGTTGATTGCAGCTGCGGAGTACTGGTGGAGAACATTGAAAGCCAGTTGGGATGACGCTCATATACCTTATACTTGGGCAAATTTTCTGAAAAAGTTCAAAGAACATTTCATTCCGAGGGTGGATCAAGATCGGAAAGAAGTGGAATTCCTTAGCTTGGAACAGAATGCAATGTCGGTAGCTCAGTATGCAGCTAAATTCACGAAGTTATCGAGGTATTGCACTCATTTAATTGCAACAGAGGAGAGGAAGGCAATGGGATTTGTGAAAAGATTAAAAACTGTGATCCGAACTCAATTGGTGTCCCATAAACTACAAGAATTTCAAGATGCAGTTGATCGAGCCTATCAAGTGGAGCATGATATTGAAGAACACAAGAGGAAGGTGGAATTGGCTGGTGCGGGAAGACAAGGTAGACCACAACAACAACGTAATGATAATCGTGGAGGACAAGGAACTTCAACCCCATTTAGAGGACAACCACAAGGGCAACCGAGTGTTAGAAATCAAGGTAATTTCTCCGGGGGTCAAAGCAAGAGAGTATGTAATTATTGTTAGAGAGAAGGGCACAGTGAGGAGCGGTGTTGGAAGAAACAAGGAAAGTGTTTGAATTGTGGGCTACTTGGCCATTTTCAAAGGGATTGTACTAGATCGAGGGGTCAACCATCGGGGAGTAGTGTTGGACCGTCTCAGGGTCAGAAAAGGGATGCCTCGGGAAAACCAAAAGTTCAAGGTCATGTGTTTGCAATCAATCAGCAACAAGCTTCAGATGCTTCCACCGTAATAGGAGGTATAATTTCTATGTCAAGTTTGAGAGCACGTGCACTTATAGACCCCAGCTCATCGCATTCATATGTTTCTGTGTCTTTTGCATCTCGATTGCATTCTTCCTCTGAGTCTTTGCCTTATGTGCTAGAAGTGTCGACTCCTATGGGAGATTGTTTGATAGCTGACAAAGTGTTACGTGATTGTGATGTGCATATTAGTGAGCATGTTTTACTTGCTGACTTAGTCATATTGCCATTGCAAGATTTTGATGTTATTCTGGGTATGGATTGGTTAAGTAAATATCATGCCTCTGTTGATTGCTCTAAGAAAGTGGTTACGTTTTCTATCCCTAGTGTGCCTGTGTTTACTTTTGGGGCAGCTTCTTTGGGTAAGGGAATTCGTATTATTTCGTATTTGAAAGCTAGGAGGCTATTGCACCGTGGTTGCGTGGGGTACTTGGCCTGTGTTTTGGATACTACTAAAAAGTCTCCTGAAATAGAGGATGTGAATGTAGTTAAAGAGTTTCCTGAGGTGTTCTCTTCTGAATATTCTATGCCTCCCGATAGAGAGATCGAGTTTGGTATTGACTTGATTCCAGGTACCACCCCTATATCAGAAGCACCTTATAGAATGGCTCCAGCTGAACTGAAAGAATTGAAGGTACAATTACAAGAGTTGCTTGATCGGGGATTCATCCATCCTAGTGTATCACCGTGGGGAGCTCCTGTATTGTTTGTCAAGAAGAAAGATGGGTCTTTGAGACTATGCATTGACTACAGGAAGCTGAATCAGGTAACTATAAAGAATAAATATCCTCTACCTCATATTGATGACTTGTTTGATCAACTCCAAGGGTCAGTCGTCTTTTCGAAGCTTGACTTGAGGAGTGGGTATCATCAGTTAAAGATTCGTTCTGAAGACATTTCTAAGACTGCTTTCCATAGTAGGTATGGTCATTATGAGTTCCTTGTTATGCCTTTCGGGTTGACTAATGCTCCGGCTGTTTTCATGGATATGATGAATCGGGTCTTCAAACCTTATCTTGACACCTTCGTGGTTGTATTTATTGACGATTATTCTTGTGTATTCCAAGTCTAAGGAGGAGCACAAGGAACACTTGCGAATGGTTTTATCTGTTCTTCGTGAGAAGCAACTGTTTGCGAAATTCAGTAAGTGTGCTTTTTGGCTCGATGAAGTGTCTTTTATTGGGCACGTGGTTTCTAATAGAGGAATATCCGTAGATCCTTCCAATATTGAAGCTATTGTGAATTGGAAGAGGCCTGAATCAGTTACGGAGATTCGAAGTTTCTTAGGTCTAGCCGGGTATTATAGAAGATTTATCGAGGGATTTTCTAAAATTGCTACTCCGTTAACTCAGTTGACTCGAAAGAATGTTCCTTATGTGTGGGATGGCAAGTGTCAAGTTAGTTTTGAAGAGTTGAAGAAGAGATTGACTACAGCTCCTATCCTTGCGCTACCTAATGGAAGTGATGATTTAGTGATTTATAGTAATGCTTCTAAAGAAGGCCTCGGGTGTGTGCTAATGCAAAATGGAAGGGTGATTGCGTATGCTTCAAGGAAGTTGACTCCGAGTGAGCAGAATTATCCTACCCATGATATGGAGCTTGCGGCTATTGTCTTTGCATTGCACAAGTGGAAACATTATCTTTACGGAGCCAAATTTGAGATATTTACTGATCATCAAAGCTTGAAGTACCTTTTCTCACAAAAAGAGTTGAATAACAGGCAAAGAAGATGGATGGAACTATTGAAGGATTATGATTGCACTATCTCTTATCACCCGGGTAAAGCAAATGTGGTAGCTGATGCCATTAGCCGGAAATATTTTATGGCTTCATTGATGGTGCGTGAATGGAAAATGTTAGAGGATGCTCGAGATTGGAGTCCTTATGAGTCAAAGCATGGGGCTATTTTTGCGAGTATTCGAGTATTACCAGTCTTGATTCAACAAATAAAGGAAGCTCAGAAGGATGATCCGGAGTTAGTAAAAATAGTGGATAAAATCGAAGATGGTAAATTCGAGGATTTCTCTCTTAATTCCGAAGGAGTATTAACTTTCAGAGGCCGGTTATGTGTGCCTTGCGTGGATGGGATTAAACGCCAAGTTCTTGATGAGGGCCACTAGTCGAGGTATACTATTCATCCCGGGAGCAAAAAAATGTATCAGAATTTGAAGCAACACTTTTGGTGGAATAATATGAAGAGAGAAATAGCGGATTATGTATCTAAGTGTCTAACATGTCAACAAGTTAAAGCTGAGCATCAAAGACCTGCGGGGTTACTTCAACCATTAGAGATTCCGGAATGGAAGTGGGAACATGTTACTATGGATTTCGTAACGGGATTACCTCGCACTCGAAGAAGGTTTGACGCAGTTTGGGTGATCGTGGATAGATTGACAAAGTCTTCTCATTTTCTACCTATTGAGATTAGCTACTCGATGGAGAGGCTTGCAACTTTATATATAAATGAGATTGTGAGATTGCATGGTGTCCCGGTGAGCATTGTGTCTGATCGTGACCCTAGATTTACATCTCGGTTTTGGCAAGCATTTCAGAAGGCTTTGGGTTCAGAGTTGAAGTTTAGTACATCTTTTCATCCCCAGACAGATGGGCAGTCAGAGAGGACTATTCAGATTCTCGAGGATATGTTGCGAGCTTGCTCAGTTGATTTTTCAGATTCTTGGGATTCTCATTTACCTCTCGTGGAATTTGCCTATAACAACAGTTTTCAGTCAAGTATTGGGATGGCCCCGTATGAAGCTTTGTATGGGAGGAAATGTCGGTCTCCGATTTGTTGGGATGAAGTGGGAGAAGCAAAAATTTGGGGTATTGACATGGTGAACAAATCAGTTGAGGAAGTTAAACTTATTCGGGATCGTTTGAGTACTGCTCAGAGTAGACAGAAAAGCTATGCCGATCACCGGAGGCGAGATCTTGAGTTTCATTCGGGTGACTTTGTGTTTTTGAAAGTTTCACCTAAAGTGGGGATTCGAAGGTACGGGAAGAAAGGCAAGCTAGCACCGAGGTATATTGGCCCATTCGAGATTTTGAGTAGAGTTGGAGATAGAGCGTATCGTCTTGCGTTACCTCATTCTCTTGACAAGATCCATAATGTTTTTCATGTCTCGATGCTTCGGAAGTATGTGTATGATCCTTCTCATGTCTTGTCCGAGGTTCCCGAGGATATTGAACCAAGTATGTATTACGAGGAGCATCCAGTCCAAGTTATTGATTCAATGGTTCAAGAATTGCGAACTAAGAGTATTCCCCTTGTGCGAGTTGTGTGGAGGAATCATAATGTGGAAGAGTCAACTTGGGAGCTTCGAGAGGAGATCGAGCGGAAGTATCCTTGGTTGTTTGAGGGTTGAGGTAAGTAATCTTAAAAATTCGGGTCGAATTTTCTTTAAGGGGGAGTGAGTGTAACGACCCCAAAATCCGTCTTTATTTATTTTATATTTATTTTATAGTCCTGAGAATTTTAATTTAAAATTATGTGCGCATTTTATGTGTTGCATCATATTATATGAATTATACATCTTATTTGATTATTTGAGTTAGTTAAAGAGTTAGTAGTAATGTTATTTTGGAGTTAAGATGAGATAGTAGAATTTTATGGGTCTTTGTGGAAATTGTTGTTAAGGGGGTTTAAGTAATTTAATTTGGTTAGAAGGGCTTTAGGGGAAATTGGGGAAAACAACTTGTATGACTTCCCTCCCCTCTCCCCTGTGAATTTCACCCTCACCATTATACTTTCCCAATTTGATTTCCTTGAAGAGCTCCATTGTTGAACTAGGTAAGGGTTTGATTCTTGTTCATTTTATTTCTTTTAATTTACTACTCCATTTTCAAATCTAATTATATATAAATGTTCAGGGTGTTGAATAGATATTTTCTACCGAACAATATTATTTTCTTGACTCGTTTCCAAAAAATATGTAAGTTACTAATCCCCCTTTAAGTATTAAAAAGGTCATATAAATGTTATATATGCTATAAGTGTTGAAAAATAATGTTTTGAATGCTTTTATGATACTTGTAATTTTGGGACAAGGGAAGTAGTATAGAATTAGCTTTAGATGGATGTTATTGTTGTTGTTAGGCTGATTTCATAGCCTTAGTCAGTGTATAAATGTTGTATGTTGTAAGGGTTAGTACTTTTGGGACGGTGAGATGAAGGGAGTATATCTAAATAGCCAAAATTTTGCTCCAGGCTTGATTACACGAGTCGTGTAGAAGAAAATTCTGAATGAGAGAATTTTTACACGAGTCGTGTACTGATACACGGCTTGAGTAGAAGTTGTTACACGAGTCATGTAAGGGTACACGAGTCGTGTAAAGGCCAAATTCTGCACTTGTACATTTTACGTGCAATCTTCCGGAGGCCATAACTTCTTCATCCGGACTCGGTTTTGGTCGTGTAAACTATTGTTGGAAATCTCTTCTAGAGTACTACACGATGGGTTGGTTTTTCAGTTGGGTTATGATTTTTATAGTACGGAAATACGGTAGGTGTTTAGTACCAAAAAGAGTATTAATGGTTCATTATGGTAGAATTGGTCTTTTGTGATCAAGTTTGAATTGATGTGATCGTTTGGATTGATTGTGTGGTGACTTAATGTCAATGTCATCGATTATATTATGAATACGTGTTTGCCTCTTTATGATGAGCTTGTGTGGTTCCCTACTTTGGAATCACACCCCGTTTGTTGTTTAAGCAAGTATTCTTTGCTTCGTTTTATGTAAAGTCCAGCTGGTACTTTTGTGTGTGTTCGGACAATGATAGGGATTATAATGGCACACGGGCCAAGTTCATTATAAGGCTCCTATCATTGGTTTCCCATTTTTAACCCCCTTACTTAGGCCAAAGGTTGGGCACTTTGGGCTATGACTCTGTGTCATTTTCCCCGTTGTTGTTGTTGTTGTTGTTGTTGTTGTTTGGTTCCGGAACCCGTTTCAGCTCTTCGATGCTGCTCAGTTGATGCCTCTCAGATGGCTATTGTTTTGGTTCGAGAACCTTGGCTCAGTATCCACGTATGAGTGTTTAATTCCGCCTTATGTGTTGTATGATGAGTTGGTCGTTATTTCCAACAGGTATGGGACGGTTGGCGATAGGGAGCCTCTTATATTATGTGCTATATGCTATATGATCATTTGTGGCATTGTTCCTTTATGTTTATCATATTAGCATGTAATGTAGTTGCATTTTAGTAACTTACTGAGATTTATTCTCACCCTTTATTTGTTTACCGTTTTAGATAAGAAGGAGCCCAGGGGATAGTTCACACACAGGGAGGACGTCGAGAAGGAGATCTTTGGGTAAGACATTTTGGGAAGTGTTGTGTATGTAAAGGATACATTATGTAAATGTAACACCTTTTGGGGTAGTGTACCCGTGACTTAGTAGTTGTATCATCTCTTTTGGTAGATGTTAAGTGTTGTAAATGAGTAAGTAAAGTTAGTAGTTGTAGCCGAGTGGCTAAGTACTTGTTGTGAAAGTTTGGTTTGTTTGACTTGAAGTCAAGTTTAGTAAATGTGTTTGGTTATAAGACTTTTTATGAAAGTATATTTCGAAAAAAAATTCTTTAAGTTGTTTTATGACGTCTTTCGTGCGTGTCCCGGACGTGGGGCAAGGTAGGACCACGGGTCGGGGCGCGACACGGTGACCCCCCTTCACTCACCTGGCTACATTCCCTAAGGTTTTTACGGTTGCTAAGTCGAAAGTTCGAAAACTTGCACGTGTGTGAGGTCTCTAATTTTGAAAAATGATTTTTGAAAGAAAGAAAGGAATATATTTTTTGTTTTTTGTTTTTTATTTTCTTTTTATTTACACATATAAAAGAGAAGGTAAAACCTTCAAAACAAAGTTTAGGACATGTATACACCAGGCCAAAAGCAAATAATGGCGGAAACACACATTTGAGCCTAGCCTACTTTTTGGAAATGTCCCCAGCAGAGTCGCCACTGTGAGAGCTCGCGCTCGAAACCTAATCCGCGCTCGAATTCCCATAATGGTTACCCTACTCGAGTTTTGAAAAGAAGAGTCGCCACCTCATTTTATTAAGGAAAATAGAGATAAAACCTTTTGTTTTTAAAAAAGTGGGTTCGGGGCTATGTTACGAGAAGAGAAGGTGTTAAGCACTCCACTCGCCCTTACGGTCTCTATGCATACATCCGCCTACGCTTCATTTTATTTGCCTTTAAAAAAGTGTTTTATGTCCTAAATTTTAGAAAAAAACGTGTGTTATGTACAAAAGGAGTCGCCTAATCTAAGTATGTTCATTTGATCGCAACTGAGAACCGGTTTGGGTGGATTCCCGATCTGTTTTTGAAAAATGCTTTTGAACACGTTTAGAAAATAAAGGGGAAAGGGAGTTTATGTACAAATTATACAAGTAAAGGGAGACAAATCCCATAAATAAAATAAGTGTCCTCGCGCGACGGGGTGTTTGTTGATTTTGACGTCATTCTCCGTCCCCGAGCCAATGTACCTGTCCTAAAATGATCCAAATCCAAAAATAAAAATTGGGGATTACTTCCTGAATGTTAGACATCATTGTGAAGATTTTGTGGATTTTTTGGATTAAATTTAGACCCCAAATATTGACAAGAAAGTTCATCAACAAATCTGCCCAGAAAATTTACACATCAAACATAGCACATTGATCACCAATTTTAGCTATCTTAACCAATGAATATGACGAAACACAAAGAATTAAAGTTGAAGACCACATTGAAAAAATGAAGATCTAAAAATTTTGAGTTCATAATATGAGTTTAAGTTGTTCAAAAGGTCTCTGACATTTCGATGTCAGAGACTGGAAGTGCAGAAACTGAAGTCTGAAGGCTGAAACAGGTGAGTGAAAAAAGCACTTCCAGTGGTCCAAAAAATGTTTCAAAAATATGTTAAAGTTCCTGAGAATGTGTAGAATAAAGTTAATGTTTTGACCTTTGTCCAAAAACCACGTTTTCATTGAGTTTGGAGCACAAGAACAGAGCATGGCACACAGGAAGACAAACAGGGCAGCACATCTGTCATTCAAAACAAAGTGTGAACAACATGACCTACTGTGGGAGCCCGCGCTCAAAGGTCAAACCGCACCGAAATGATCGCTCGCGAGGGCGATTCGGGTGATGCCTCGTGCTAATGCGCTTTTGGAAATTCGCTCGGTTCCCACACAATGGTTTCCTCTCGATGGAATCAAAACAGTCAAGAGTCGCCACCTCATTTTATTTTAGGAAAAACGAAGATAAAACCTTTTTTTAGAGAAAGTGGGTTCGGGGGCTAAGTTACGAGAAGAGAAGGGGTTAGGCACTCTCCTCGCCCGTGATGGTCTCTAGCATGCATGCCACGTAGATTCATTTTATGCCTTTTACCTTGATTTTATGCCCTAACAAAAATGGTGATTTGATATAAGAGGAAGTCTTCCTATTCTAGGAATGTTTGTTTTAATTCACAAATGAGAGTCGATTTGGGTGGACTCACACTTGGTTTTGAAAATGGTTTAACATTCATATCCAGTAAAGGAGATCACAAAGAGGGGGAGGGGGATTAATATTTACAATGGTGAACAAAAAAAAAGGAAACAAATCCCATAAAAAAGAATTTCCAAACTCCGTCCCCAAAGATTTTAGGGACTGCTGCACTCTTTTTCTTTGTGTACCTGCTCTTATGCTTGCACAATATGGAAAGTGAAAGTTAGGAAAAGTCCCTAACACATCAAGTATCAACCATGAATTTTCCTCTGATTTTAGGAGCATGTTATGGTGTCCAAATAAGGCATGCAAGATAGAACTTTCAACAGCCAGATCTGACAGACATTCATACATCCATAAAAGACTCACATTTTGCATCATGAAAACGGGGGAATCATGGAAAACACTAAACGTTAAAGTTATTACTAACATATCAAATTTTAGATCTGGAAAGGTTCAAGGCCATTAAGAAAGTTTAAGTCATACAAAACACCTCTGACATTTTGGTGTCAGAACAGGAGATATGTACATCTGAGAACAGAGAGTTGAAACAACAAATGGAAAGAATCCCTTCCAACCAGGGTAAAAATAATATATGTACATGCTCATTTTCCTCTGTTTGTCTAGAACAAACCATATTTTGTGGTCTAAGACCACAAACCACGTTTGCTATGCATAAAGAGAGCAACAAGACAGAAAGATACAGACTGACAGACTGCTGGAAAAATGCAAATGGCATGAAAACACCTATGAAAACTCATCTACATGAAGTGATGTGGGCATGAAATTTTTTTTGTGCATATATATACATACTAACAACACAAAACAACATCCATTTAAGCATTTGATCAAGATCTATCATCATTTAGGGAGAAGAACAACAAGAACATCAACATTGTATCTTTGGACATCAAATGGAGGTCTAGCCTAACATGGTGGCTAGACCTCTCAACATATTACATAATCAACTACATCTTACATAGGTTAACTTTACAAGAACAAGAGATTACCTAGATGTGCTTCCTTTGCTTCCAAGGGAAGACTTTTTTGTTGCTTTTCTTAAGGTGTTTGCCTTAGATTGAAAAAGTGTTTGAGTGGGTTGTTTTTGCTTGTGTTTGGTGTGTGTTTAGGGTGGTGTTATGGTGGTGATGTGGTGGTCTATGGACTGAGATTTGAGAGTGGTGGGAGTGCTTCTTGGAAGTGCTAGAGAGAACAAGAGTGAATGGGAGTGTTCTATGAAGTGTGTGTGTTCTCCTTATGATAAAATGGATGAGGGAGGTAAGTATATGGAGGAGGGAGGTGGGAAATGACCTTAGGCCACCCTTGCTAGGCTTAGGAGTCAGTTTAGGGGGTGGCTACCCCGTCCATTTGCACCTGGGAATGATCAAAATCAAGACTTTTGTGGCCAAGTTGCTGAAGAACAAACTGCTGGCTGAACCTCCCAAACCAGCCGTACGGCTCATACCTCCGTCCCTTTTTTCCAAAGTGCCACTTGTCGCATTCTGATTGGCTCCTTCTTTATTGATTTGGCTAGACAACTTGGTCCACTTGTCTGGATCTTTTAGGCGTGAATGATCACAATTTTTGCTCCGGTATTGGTTCCGCAACAGTCCAAGTTTTGTCTGAGTGTGCGCGCAACGGTGTCCCGGTTGTCCGCGGTCCCAACATGGAAGTTGCTTGAAATAATCTTGTGGTCACGTACATCTATCTGAAATATGTTAATGAGAAAGGGATGACAATAGTATATTTTTAAGTGCACATAATGGATTAAAACGAGCAGTTCTAAGGGTGCGGGCCCCGTTTTCGGGTCCCGCCACTCAAAAATTGAAGCACATGCTTGTTTACTCGTTTTTCGCTCTGATCATGAATTTAAAGTTCGATCATCCATTCGATGCACCGATAAGGATCACGGCACTCCCTCATAGCCAAATTGAGGGCTCTAGGTCAATTTTAGGGTTTAGACCGATTAAAAAGGATTGATGAGAGGTGCGAGATCGGGGTATCTATAGAGCCCCTCGTCGAATCTCCTTGTAATGTAAAGGGGATTCTACGATTCACTAAGAGACACACGATCTCATCTAAGGTGTAACGGCTGGGTCCAAAGTAGGACTTCCTACGTATCTCTTTCGAGAATCAAGCCTCCGTAGTTCTAACTCAAACAAGCAATCAAACTAGACAAAAAATGGTCGGTACCGGATTCCCAGTTTACCTACGTATCTCTTTCGAGAATCAGACCAATCGTAGTTCAGGTTTATTGAAATTTAAAATGCAGGGGGTTGCATTGAGATGCGTTGTCTCTTTGCTGGGGAGGAAATTGACATGAGAAAACATTTATGAGAACGGGCGACTGAGTTCACCGGGGTGAACTGCCTACGTATCCCTCCGTGGGAATCAAGTCAAAACGTAGTTCGGGGGAGGTACAACTCGGGCAGGCGAGAAGACCAAGGTGGAACAACACTACTCACGGATTGACGCAAGGTACAATCGGAGCGGGGGTACATCTCAGAATCTGGGAGATGACCTAATTCAGCATCAAAATGAGTCGCATCTGACTCTGGGGGATTGGTATTTGACCAACAAACTGCAAAAACGGGCGACTGAGTTCACCGGGGTGAACTGCCTACGTATCCCTCCATGGGAATCAAGTCGAGTCGTAGTTCTGACTCGAACCAACTCAATCAATCCAGAGAAGGCTTAAGATCCACATTACTCGAGGATTGACGCAAGGTGCAATCCGAGTTGAGGTACATCTCAAAATCAGGAGACTACCAGGGGGTATAATAACGACTCATCGAGGTCCGGACGCTTCACGCCCCTCAGGAAAACCAACTCACTCAAAGATCGAGCGCTTCGCGCTAATCAAAAAAAGGGGGGTACAACTCAACATCAAGAGAAGACCAAATAACAGATGACAATTCATAAAACATTCAATCAAAGGATACACTGATCTCCGAGCTATGTCTAGACCCATCGGCTTTTGAGTTGTAGTGTGATGAGATTTTTGTGCATTATTAAGCAGTGAACCATCGCTTCGCGTGATCCATTGGCACTGTTTCAGTTTTGACTGAAGTCTCTCGCGCCTCGGGGAGATGACCACATCGACTTTGTGTGCCGTGACCTGCAAGTTAGCTTTGCATGCAGTGGCGGATATGATTCGCCTAGACAAAATTTGGACCAAATCTGATCGAGCACAAGCTCTCTTTCATTTTGAAGTCGGGATGTTAATCTTTTGTTTTAGCTCACTTATTAAACGACACCGACTCGTGATTAATGACCAACAATGACCCAAACTCGGATTAGAGGGTTGCAGATTGATGAAACCAAAGGGGGGGGGGTTATCCACCTAGGGAAGCGTGGAGAAGATAAAATTCTGGCTGGGTCAGAGGTCAGCAGCCGTACGGCTACTGAGGGGGTTCTGGAAATTTCTTGGAATTCGTGCCTTATCTAGGTAAGGGGGAGGTGTGCACTTCGAGGGAGGCATGCTGGAACCCTATCTCCGAGCTACTATAAAAGGGGAGGGGGAGTTTCATTATTTTTCATGCCAAACACCTTCTCCTTCTTTCTTTCCTTGCAATCCCTACCTTCCTTCCCTTTTCAAATGGCTCATCTCGGCCCAACCATGCTTAGCATCGAAGAATACCGCGAGGGACTCAACCGTTGGGTGAGTTCCTACTCAGAGAGTGCGCGAGCGGCGCTAGAAGAGACCTTTCATTTCAAACTCCTTTTTGCATTAAGGAGGCTTCCTATCCAATGGGAGATGATCCGCGGTGCGTCCGTCTTCTGGTCGACAGGTACTCACTTATTTAATTTTACCCAAGATTAGTTGTGTCCTACCTTTGAGGAATTCTACGTCATTACGGGAAACCCAACTCGTGGTAGGGCTATGGTGCCAACTTCTCGCAAGACCCCTGTCCGGTGGCTCGCTGAGGTTTTTGAATTTGATATCGGATTTTCGAGGAGGCTCCTTCACAGGACCCACTTTGATATCACTTGCTTCCCCGGACTCTATGGTGAGGCTGCCCCTCATAACCCGGAGTATTCTGACCGCAGGGATTTTGCCTTAGTCATGTGCCTCTTTGCTGAACTGTTCTTCGTCTCTTATGACGGTTTCATTGATTCAAGAATGGTGGATATTGTTGATTCCTGCAAAGGTGGTGCCAGTAACGTGATGACTGTCCTTTTGGCAGAAACCTTGCACGGGCTGGACGGTTACTATCCCAGGGGTGACGCTTTCACATCGGGCAGCCCTATTTTGCTGCAAGTATGGCTCCAGGAGCATCTCAGAATCATTCGCCCGGTGTCTGATCCAGACTATACCCCTTCCATGCTTCCGAGGCGAGGTTTAAACAGGCAGAACTGCACTACTGTTAAGGAGTGGGTTGGGCACTTTTGGCGGATTAGGTCGGCAGAAATCCTGTGGGTGCCTCCGCATTGGAACCCGAGCAGGTACATTATCACGAGTGCAGGTCACTCCTTCGTTTGGTTAGCTGGGCTTCGGTCTACCACCTTTTATCTATGCCAACGGATTTTCCACCAATTTGGACAAGTCCAAGAGGTTCCCTTTTCTGACCACCCCATCCCGGCCAATTTGCCCGTGGATGCCAATATTTGCGAATTGTTGAAAGAGCTTTGGTATAGGAACGGTGCGCATGTCGGCAGAGGCAGACGCCGGAGCGAAGGGGACACATTCTATGAACCCTCTTTGGCGTATCTTGAATGGCTGGGTCCTCAGACTGTTGAAGATAATGCTACCATCACAGCTTTGGTCTCGGGGCTCTTAGGTCCAGAGATTCTGTCTGGGGATTACTTTTCTCAGATAATGGGTCCCACAGTCTTCCAAAATCAGATAGGCGGGAATCAATCACGCCACGGCCATCGGTCGGGACGCCGCAGGGCTGGCCGAGACTTAGCTTCAAGGATTACCCTGCCCGATGCAACCGGATCTGGGAACCAAAGGGGAGAGAGCTCTTCAGGCTTTTTCCAGAACGTGTCCAACCGCCTCGGTTAATGAGTGGAATTTCATTTATTTCTGCATGATCCTTGGTTTCCACGCCAAGATGATTTTTTTTATTTTATTTTCAAAGTTTGTTGTGCTTGTTTTTCCTTTTCAAATGTAATGTTTGCAATTTCAACCTGGGGAATAAAGTTTTTTATTACTAATGACCGGACCCGAAGGTTGCCTACGTTCCTCTTTAGAGGCTCAGGTCAGCGTAGTTCGACACAGTTACTTGAATTTCTTGCGCGCCTCCTGATTTTTACCTAGAACTGCCCTTTCGGGTTTTCACCTCTAGTGGGGCTGTCTTTTGCGCTCATTTTTTTTTTTTTTTGACTCGATAGGAATTACCAAACTTTGCGTCTTCTATGCATAATACTTCTTCAATTTGCTGAGGTTGCAGGGCTGAACGAGGTCTTCTCCAAATTCGGTTTGCAGAAACACGGCTCCTTCGGATTGTATCTTCTTAACAATGTAGGGGCCTAACCATGGAGACTTCCATTTCCCTCGGGGGTCGACATAGCTTGGTGGCTTTTCTCGTAAAACAAGATCTCCCACTTTGACATCACGGTCTTTGACCTTCTTGTTAAATGCCCTGGCGATTCTGCGTTGATACGCGCGGTTGTGCTCTAAAGCCAGTAATCGCTTTTCATCGAGTAATGCTAACTCTTCATGGCGACTTTGTAGCCAATCAATCTCGGACACTTGGTTTTCAAGTAAAACTCTCATGGAGGGGATTTCAAGTTCAATCGGGAGAATTGCCTCCATGCCATATGCAAGTGAGTAAGGAGTAGCCCCAGTCGGTGTCCGGACAGATGTGCGGTATCCCCACAAAGCTAAAGGCAACTTCTCGGGCCAATCCTTTCTAGTGATGGCCATCTTTCTAATGATGTTCTCAAGGGTTTTGTTCGCCGCTTCTACTGCTCCATTGGCTAATGGTCGATAGGGGGAGGACTTGTGCCGGATCACACGGAATTCGTCAAGCAATCGGTTGACTTCCCCTTCAAAGTGAGTTCCATTATCTGAGATCATATCATAAGGGACTCCATATCTGTAGAAAATGTTGGTTCGGATGAACTCAGCTACCTTCTTGGCATTCAAGACTTTGTAAGCAGCGGCCTCAACCCATTTGGTGAAGTAGTCGATAGCTACGAGCACATATTCTTGCCCGCTTGAACCATTCGGTTTGACTTGACCAATAACATCTATTCCCCAAGTGGAGAAAGGCCAAGGAGCAGTTGACTGATAGAGAACGTGCGGTGGCAGATGTTGTAGGTTAGCATACCGTTGACACTGATCACAAGTTCGCACTCTCATCACACAATCCTTTTCCATTGTAGTCCAGTAGTACCCTTGCCTCACTATCTTCTTAGCAAGCATGTGCCCATTCATGTGGGGTCCACACAGTCCCCCATGGACTTCATCCATGATTCTATTCGCTTCAGACTTGTCTACACAGAGCAAATTTGGTCCGTTATGATACCTTTTGTACAATCGATCTCCGGAAATCACAAATTGGGAGGCCCATCTTCGCATTACAATTCTTGCCCTTTTGTCCTTTTCTGGAGGGTAGATCCCATTCCTGAGCACATTCCATACATTTGTGTACCATGGCTCTTCATTTTCTTCGTTATCTAAGTCAATTGCCAGGCAGTAGGCTGGGATTGACCTCTTGCTAACCACAAACGGCTTTACCATGACATCAACAGGGAATTCCATAATGGAGGCTAAGGTAGCCAACGCATCTGCGAATCTGTTTCGGTCCCTTGGGAGGTAATGAAATGATATATTCGAGAAACGTTCTGTGAGCGCTACCAGTCGAATATGATATTGTTGTAGTCTTGAATCTTGGATCCTCCACTTTCCTTCAATCTGATTGATGATTAGGGCGGAGTCCCCGAACACTTCAATTTCTTTGACCCCTCTGTTTAACGCCTCTTCAAGGCCAGCCATGCAAGCCTCATACTCCGCTGTGTTATTTGAACAGTTAAAGTCTAACCGGATAGCAATGGGCGTGTGCGCATCGCTTGGATCAATGAGCAAAATTCCAATTCCGAAACCTCTTTTGTTGGCAGCCCCATCAAAGAAGAGTTGCCACTTGTTTTCTGAACAATCAATAGCGTAGATTCCTTCATCGGGAAACTGTGCTTCTGGTTCGGGCTCGAGATCAAGAGCCAAATCTGCAAGTTGGTCTGCTATCACCCTTCCTTTAATGGACTTAGGCGTTGCGTAAGTCATATCAAATTCGCTTAAGAGAAAAGTGTTGGTAGTGGTGCCCTAGGCACGTTTAATAAACGTTGTAATTGTTATCATTTATTTCATATCAATAAAGAGATGTTTTGATTATTATTGTTGTTCATGTTTACTTATAATAATCCCCGTCCTTAGTACTTGTTAAGCACTAGTATAAAGGCTAAATGATCATGGGATGATCATGTTAGATTTATGGGTACTTGTTTGGAACAAGGTACTGGACATGACCCGCTGTATGAGATTTATGTCATGGTCTATGTCGTACATATATCTCATATTAGTTATGTCATTTGAATCCTTAGACATGAAGTTATTATAGTCTTCCACTTGATGAACATTGTGTTTGACATATTCAAACGCTACCTTAACACGGTAGTTATAAAGGGTATGATTGGCATAATCGGATTCCCGTTTGGAAGAATAATAAGCTAAATGGATTTGTCCCTCCACGGAGAGATGTCAAGCTTGGGCCCCTCGAAAGAATGATGTTGATAAAATGTTCGGCCGGACTCAAATGGATTGATTGGATCAATAGCATTTGAATTATCAACATATTCGGAATCGAGAAAGTATTGAACAAAACAAGTTGACTGTTTGACCATGACTTGTGTTCAATGACATCGTGGACAAAGGGATTGTGACATATTCTAAAGGAATACGAAATTGTATCTAGTTATACTATTTGGGTAGGTATGACGGTTTGCTAGAACCTAATCATATCTTATGGGATCATGTTTGAGCCTATTGCCAACTTAGTATAATCCTAGAGGGTCACACACAATAGAACGAATCTTAAATAAGAGGACTATATTGGTATTTAGGGTCGGAGGACCTCCAAGGAATTTCTGGAAAGTTCTGGGCCTCCTGGTCAACCAAGCGGGCGCTTGGGTTGCACCAGGCGGGCGCCTGAACAAGCCGGATAAGGAATTGGACTTTCTGCCCAAACAAGCGGGCGCCTGGGTAGGACCAGGCGGGCGCCCGGTATGCCGGTTTGGAATTTCCTAATTCGATTAGGAATGGTTTTTGACACAAGTTACCTATTTGGAATAGGTCTTAATTGTGTATAAAAACACCAATTCGGCCAGACCATATTTACTAGTGCTTTTGTGAGTCTCAAAGGGTTTGAGAGAGATTTTATTTTGTTCTAAGATATCATTGATTGAGGAACAAAATAATTCACAAAATAAATTCCATATAGTTCTTTATTAAATTGTGAAAGCGTGTTTTACAATTATTGGTCTAGCAACCAAGATCAAAGAAGCTCCTTTGATATTCGTTCGAAGTGTGGATACCGCTAGAGGGTGAAAATCATCATCTTCAAAGTTCGTGTTCAAGCTTTGTGATCGTGATCAAGTCTTCAAGTTTCTCCACCAAAGATCAAGAGAAAATTCATAGCCTTCAAGGGTTAGTTATTCCTCTATTCATCTTGTTGTATTTGATTTAATCATATGAACGGATCCATGGCTTTGGGTTTTCTTAAAATTTTAATTGCTATATTCCGCTGCGCATGTTACAAAGAAACCCAACAAAAAGCCCATTTGGCTACTCGATTGGACATGGTTGGCCTTTCGAGGATGTACTTTACTGGATCAATTCGGGATATGATCTGAACGGGCAAGGATTGCAGATAGATCTTTAACCGCTGTGAGACCCAAACCAAACCGGTGCAGGCCTTTTCCAATGCTGAGTAGTTCAATTCACTCCCTTGCAGCTTTCTACTAACAAAATAAATTGCATTTTCAACCCAGGAGTCTTCTTTTTCTTGTGCAAGCATTGCTCCTACCGCAGTGTCAGTGACGGTTAGGTACAACCGCAGAGGTTTGTGCGAATGAGGTGGGGCCAAGACCGGTGGGCTTGTCAGGTATTCTTTGACCTTTTCGAAAGCAATCTGGCATTCTTCATCCCAGGATCGATCGGTACCCTTTTTTAGGAGCTTGAAGAGCGGCTCACACATCGTGGTTAGCTGCCGTATGAATCTGCTGATATATTGAATTCTTCCCAAGAAACCCTTTACCTCCTTTTGAGTCTGAGGTTGGGGCATTTCTGTGATGGCCCTTATTTTGTCGGGGTCGATTTCAATCCCTCTTTCTGTTACCAGGAAACCCAGGACCTTGCCTCGGACGGTACCGAATGTGCATTTAGCAGGATTAAACTTCATGTGATACTTCCGCAGTCTTTCAAAGAATTTTCTGAGGTCAACCAGATGCTGGGCGTCTTCTTCGACTGAGTGCACAATCATGTCATCCACGTAGGTTTCAAGTTCTTTGTGGATCATGTCATGGAAAAGAGTTGTAGCACCTCTTTGATAAGTCGTTCCGGCATTTTTAAGACCGAAAGGCATCACAGTGTAACAGAATGTCCCCCACGGGGTGATGAAGGAGGTTTTCTCTTGATCTTCTACCGCCATTTTAATTTGGTTGTAACCCGCCATTCCATCAACAAATGACTTCACTTTGTGCATTGCGACTGAGTCAACCAGAATATCAATATTTGGTAACGGGAAATCATCTTTCGGGCAAGCTTTGTTGAGGTCTCTGAAGTCAACACATATCTGGACTTTGCCGTTCGCCTTCTCGACTGTGACCATGTTGGACAACCATTGGGGATATTCCACAACTCGGATGAAACCCACTTGCAGCAACCTCTCGATCTCTTCTTTAACCTGGAGGGCCCACTGCGGCTTGATTCTGCGTAGTTTCTGTTTAACCGGCTTGGCGTCGGGAAAGGTGGGAATTCGGTGCTCCACAATTGTCGAATCTAACCCAGGCATATCTTCATACGACCAAGCAAACACATCAACAAATTCTTTGAGCAAACGGATCAACTGTTCCCTGTCAGCCCCTTTCATGAAGCTTCCAATTTTCATTTCTTTGACCTCCTCGTTCAGCCCCAGATTGACAGTAGACAAATCTCCCTCACAGGCCTCTAACTTTCGTTCCCCACGCTGCTTTGCTAACCTGCTTAAATCAATTAAATAATCTTTTTCATCTTGGCTTACGTCTTTTAAAGATTCATGATTAACTTCATTTGTTATTAAATTTTCATTTGTTAAATCATTATTCAAAATATTGGCAACCAAGGAGTAAGCGGAAATAGAGGAAATTTCATTCACGACAGAGGGGAGTACAAGCTCGGCGACCGCGTCGAGGTCCTCGACAGTGAGGCCCTCTTCGGGAGTCCCAGAAACAACATCAGAGAGTACAAAGGGTTCAAAAGCCGGTCCCTCTGGGCGAACATATCCAAACTGCTTCACGAGCACGTCAACAGTAGCGAGCGGGCCAGTGGTTTTGGACCAGTTATTAAGTGGTGCCACTGCCGGCTTGAGGTGCTTCACCGGGTCATAAGCTTCTGCGGTTCCATCCTCGATCATGACCACAGATCCGTCTTCAAAGCCAAATCCTTCAAACAATGCGAAGACATCATCCTCCTCATCGATATTCCACGGAGTAAACGGGCCCGGTTGCTTATAGGAACCGTCCAAATCAAGGCTTTCATCGAACAACTTCACATCATCAAATACTTCCCATCCCGCGCGAGACTTTTCGTCCATGCCACTAGTCGGCTCAAGAGGCATAACATGGGCCACATTTTCGCTCTTGCGAATAAAGTATCCCTTCCAGGATTTTTCATAGGGACGGAGTGGTGGGAGCTCATAGGCCCTTCCCCTCTTGATGGCATTCTGCCTCTCCCTTTTTTCATGCATGGCTTTGGCAATTTCAGCGGGAGTGGGCTTGTAGCCGAGTCCAAACGGAGGAATGAAAACAGGCACATCATTTTTGATAGCTTCAATACACCCTTGTTGCTCTTTCCCGAGTCCCAACATAGGTAAGAAATTCATCTTCTTGACCATATTCAAGGTCATCGCGTCACCATACTTGGTCCTCCTTCCCCAATCAGATCGGTTTCTTTGACATAGTCAATAGCATGGATCCGAGCTTGTGGGATCACCTCAAAACCACTCAAGAAAATACCGGTATCTTTGTGCTCAATTCCTAAGATCGGGAGCTTGTTGACTTGCGTGTCATCCTGGGCGTGAACTACCACAACATGATTGTCGTGAATGAACTTGATACATTGATGGTAAGAAGAAGCTACCCCTTTCACTCCATGGATCCAAGGGCGTCCCAATAGTAAACTGAATGAGGACTTGATGTCGATCACTTGAAATTCAATTGGCATAACAAGAGGGCCAATGGTAAGAGTGAGGGAGATAACACCCAAGACACAGCGACTGGTGCTATCGTAGACACGGACCACTTGAGAAGACGGGGCCAAATCAGTTATCTTAATTCCCAAATCTGCGAGAACATGCACGGGGCAAACATTGACCGAAGAGCCATTATCGACCAACACACGAGCTAAGTGCTCACCTCCAACCCCAACTGTGATGTGCAGAGCCTCGATATGATTAAGGCCAATTTTCGGTGCATCGAGGTTAGTAAAAGTGATAATGTTCCCAAAATGAATGTTGCCGACCATATGGACAAGGTCATTGGGAGACGTCTCGATTGGGATAACAGCTTGAGTGAGAGCTTTAACCAGAGTGTCTCGGTGCTCTTGAGGAGATGAAAGCAAACCCCAAATGGATATATTAGCCTGGGTTTTCTTTAACTGAGTTAAGACCGGGTTCTCGGCGACCTTTTCTTTCTGGGCGGAAGCTCCTTCTTTGTCCTTTCCAGGTTCGCTCGCCTCAAGATTCAAAGACTGATAGGCTCTCCCTGAGCGAGTGAGATGATTCACGTTTCCATCAATCCAAGTGGCCTTTTCAAGAGGGGCCTTTCGTTTCTCAACGGCTTTAGCACTAGACAAGATTGAATCCCAAGAGATCATGTGGCACTCAAAGTCTTCGGAAATAACAGGAGTCACGGTGTAATTCAAAGCTTTCTTTGGGACTATGAAACTAGTCATTGAGTAGTCTTCCTCAAATTCGATCACATGGATTCCCAGCAAGGGATTGGTCACCACATTCGGTTGGGGTGGTTTCTGAATGAGCCCATCGTCAATCATGTCTTGCAGAGTGTGCCTCAAATTCCAACAATCGTCTGTCGCATGACCAGGTGATACGTGGTATGCACAATACTTGCTCGCGTCCCAATTCTTAGGAGGTGGATTAGGCGGGCGGTATCCTTCTATCGGTTTCAATACCCCTTGGGCGACTAATCCTTGGAAAATAGTGGACGACGGAGCGTTGAACTTATCAAACTGCCTCTCTCTCCGATTTCTACCATTCCTTTGCTGATTGTTGATGGAATTCACAGACCCGTCTTGATTATAGCACGGGGGTGCCCTATTGTAGCTGTTCCGGCTAGGTCCCACATTGTTGCTCCAAAAGGGAGCGAGTCATGGCAACATTGTTCACAACTGGCGCCGGGGTTTTAGCAGTAGGTCGGAACCTGTAGGAGCTAGGAGAAGGATCTAGCTTGATCACCCCAGTTCGGACATCTTCGTCGATACGGGAACCCACATCTAGAATAGAAGCAAAATCCGGAAATGGGAGATATTTCATCTTATCCGCATACACTGGCTGAAGATTCTTGAGGAAAATGCGAGTTTGCTCGCCACTGTCGGGCCTTTCCAGAGTCTGAGCGACTTTCTTCCTCCACCTGCTTGCAAATTCAGAGAACGATTCCTTCTCACGCTGAGCACACGAATCAAGATCACGGCGGCTCTTCTCCCAGTTGGAGTTATCTTTGTATCGCTTTTGGAATTCATCCACAAGATTTCCCCAATTATCAACCAAATTGGCATCCACAGTCATGAACCATTGCTTAGCGGCTCCTACCAAAGTCAAATGGAAGTTGGAGGCCATAGCACCGACATTAGCCCCACGAGACTGCATTGCATGAGCATAAGATTTCAGGTGGGCCATTGGGCACCTCGTACCATCGAATTTTTCCACATCGGGCATTTTGAATTTAGGAGGCAAAACAGCAAATGGAGATAATTTCAAGGAATCTGCAGAAAATTCTCCTTTATTCATGACTTTTCTCAACATTTCTTTCATTTCAATCTCAGCTCTAGTAAGAGGTACATATGGGACCCCTTTGTAGTATGCTTCCATTTGGTGGACCAAGTTAGGATCTTGCCCCTGGGAAGTTCCTTGGTTGAACGGAGAGACACCACTAGCAAACGCACCATAGGCGTTGGGTTGCTGATTCGGATACAGAGTTTGCATATACTGAGCAAAGGCATTATGATCGGGTGGATACTGAGATGGGTTCACCACAAAGTTTGCTTGATTCGGGATGAAGTTGTGATTGAGGCCACTGAAGTCAAGATGAGCCACATGACCATGAGGATGGACACCTTGGTGATGGTTATGACCGTTGGTGTTACTACCATTGGGATTCAAGTTCACGGTGGGGATGCCGCTGCCATTTCCATTCATATTAGGATTGCCATTACCATTGGGGAAGCCATTAGGAGCCCCATTACCATTCTGATTTTCATTCGGATTGTCATTGGGATTTCCGTTGGGGTTGCCATTAGGAGCCCCATTACCATTGTCATTTCCATTCGGATTGCCATTGGGATTTCCGTTGGGGTTGCCATTAGGAGCCCCATTACCATTCTGATTCTGCATCTGAACAAGCGTAGCAAGTAACTCGTCTTGATGAGTTCTCATCTGACCCAACACATTCTGTTCTAACCATGCTTGAAGACCCGGTGGCGGCACATAGGCTTGATCATTCCCTTCTTCGGCCATTGCAGTAGCTTCTTCGATAACGGGCACTGACTCGGTAACACGGATCAACCTCCCCTTGCGGTTTCTAACTCCCCCTCTCCAAGCAGATGGCAGGCTTAGAGTATCTGAAAGGGATGGTGTATAGGGCTGATTAGAGAGTGGAAAGGATTGAGATTTTCCGAGCTTGATTCAAAAGGAGTTCAAAAATCACAAAATCAAACCTAGAATGCCAGATAAGCACTTGCTTTATTTTGACACATTTTCGCATGAAATCTTGGAATAGTGGATACCGTCTCCAAAGTATAGGATCAACGTTTTGCACCTGTACTATTGGACGTCCAAGCCCCTAGCGAAGGGCCTATACTCTTTCGGGGATCCACTATTCGGTTACGGTCTAAGGGAGGGTCTTGACAATTTAAAGTCAATCCGAGCATTTCAATGAATTTCCACAATGTAGGTTGTTTATGACCTTTTGGGAAATGCATAGGATTGAGGTGAAATTGCTAGACAAAAACCGGCATGAAGTCTGGGACGTGTCATTGTTCGAAAACATGGACATCGTGGCTTGGTAACGGGGAAGATTGGCTTACACCCATCGCAATGACTAATAGGCGCGCTTTGGGGTGAGAATGTACACCGCGGGCCCTATAGGGAAGTCCAATGAGCTCCCTTATACCCTCGGGTTACCTTCTCGGGTTTGTATGGTTCTACGAGATGTTATTTTCAAAAATGTGCATGTGCGTGAGGTATCTATGAGTTCGAAAAATGATTTTGAAAGCAAGTAAAGAAAACAAGAAAATCCTTTTCTTTCCTTTTTTATTTTTTCCATTTTTTATTTTTTTCTTTTTTTAAGGGAATCACCCACCACGCATGCATATATATACAAATAAGAGGGTGAAGGAGAAAGAATGTCCCTACAAAATAAAGGTTAGGACATAAACATATATATAACCCAAGTAAGGCAAGTAAAGCATGGCACACACAAAGATTAGAGTCTATCCCACTTAAGAAAGTCCCTAGCGGAGTCGCCACTGTGGGAGCCCGCGCTCGAATGTCAAACCGTACCGAAATGATCGCTCGCGAGGGCGATTCGGGTGATGCCTCGTGCTAATGCGCTTTTGAAAATGCGCTCGGTTCCCACACAATGGTTTCCTCTCGATGGAATCAAAACAGTCAAGAGTCGCCACCTCATTTTGTTTTAGGAAAAACGAAGATAAAACCTTCTTTTAGAGAAAGTGGGTTCGGGGGCTAAGTTACGAGAAGAGAAGGGGTTAGGCACTCTCCTCGCCCGTGATGGTCTCTAGCATGCATGCCACGTAGATTTATTTTTATGCCTTTTACCTTGATTTTATGCCCTAACAAAAATGGTGATTTGATATAAGAGGAAGTCTTCCTATTCTAGGAATGTTTGTTTTAATTCACAAATGAGAGTCGATTTGGGTGGACTCACACTTGGTTTTGAAAATGGTTTAACATTCATATCCAGTAAAGGAGATAACAAAGAGGGGGTGGGGGATTAATATTTACAATGGTGAACAAAAAAAAGGGAAACAAATCCCATAAAAAAGAATGTCCGAACTCCGTCCCCAAAGATTTTAGGGACTGCTGCACTCTTTTTCTTTGTGTACCTGCTCTTATGCTTGCACAATCTGGAAAGTTAAAGTTAGGAAAAGTCCCTAACACATCAAGTATCAACCATGAATTTTCCTCTGATTTTAGGAGCATGTTATGGTGTCCAAATAAGGCATGCAAGATAGAACTTTCAACAGCCAGATCTGACAGACATTCATACATCCATAAAAGACTCACCTTTTGCATCATGAAAACGGGGGAATCATGGAAAACACTAAACGTGAAAGTTATTACTAACATATCAAAGTTTATATATGGAAAGTTTCAAGTCCATCAAGCAAGTTTAAGTCACACAAAACACTTCTGACATTTTAGTGTCAGAACAGGAGATATGTAAATCTGAGAACAGAGAGTTGAAACAAAAAATGGAAAGAATCCCTTCCACACAGGGTAAAAATAATATATGTACATGATCATTTTCCTCTGTTTGTCTAGAACAAACCATATTTTGTGGTATAAGACCAAAAACCACGTTTGCTATGCATAAAGAGAGCAACAAGACAGAAAGATACAGACTGACAGACTGCTGGAAAAATGCAAATGGCATGAAAACACCTATGAAAACTCATCTACATGAAGTGATGTGGGCATGAAACTTTGTGTGTGCATATATATACATACTAACAACACAAAACAACAACCATTGAAGCATTTGATCAAGATATATCATCATTTAGGGAGAAGAACAACAAGAACATCAACATTGTATCTTTGGACATCAAATGGAGGTCTAGCCTAACATGGTGACTAGACCTCTCAACATATTACATAATCAACTACATCTTACATAGGTGAACTTTACAAGAACAAGAGATTATCTAGATGTGCTTCCTTTGCTTCCAAGGGAAGACTTTTTTGTTGCTTTTCTTAAGGTGTTTGCCTTAGATTGAAAGAGTGTTTGAGTGGGTTGTTTTTGCTTGTGTTTGGTGTGTGTTTAGGGTGGTGTTATGGTGGTGATGTGGTGGTCTATGGACTGAGATTTGAGAGTGGTGAGAGTGCTTCTTGGAAGTGCTAGAGAGAACAAGAGTGAATGGGAGTGTTCTATGAAGTGTGTGTGTTCTCCTTATGATAAAATGGATGAGGGAGGTAAGTATATGGAGGAGGGAGGTGGGAAATGACCTTAGGCCACCCTTGTTAGGCTTAGGAGTCAGTTTAGGGGGTGGCTACCCCGTCCATTTGCAGCTGGGAATGATCAAAATCAAGACTTTTGTGGCCAAGTTGCTGAAGAACAAACTGCTGTCTGAACCTCCCAAACCAGCCGTACGGCTCATACCTCCGTCCCTTTTTCCCAAAGTGCCACTTGTCGCATTCTGATTGGCTCCTTCTTTATTGATTTGGCCAGCCAACTTGGGCCACTTGTCTGGCTCTTTTAGGCGTGAATGATCACAATTTTTGCTCCGGTATTGGTTCCGCAACAGTCCAAGTTTTGTCCGAGTGTGCGCGCAACGGTGTCCCGGTTGTCCGCGGTCCCAACATGGAAGTTGCTTGAAATAATCTTGTGGTCACGTACGTCTATCTGAAATATGTTAATGAGCAAGGGATGACAATAGTATATTTTTAAGTGCACAGAATGGATTAAAACGAGCAGTTCTAAGGGTGCGGGCCCCGTTTTCGGGTCCCGCCACTCAAAAATTGAAGCACATGCTTGTTTACTCGTTTTTCGCTCTGATCATGAATTTAAAGTCCGATCATCCATTCGATGCACCGATAAGGCTCACGGCACTCCCGCATAGCCAAATCGAGGGCTCTAGGTCAATTTTAGGGTTTAGACCGATTAAAAAGGTTTGATGAGAGGTGCGAGATCGGGGTATCTACACCTACACATGGAATCTGAACATGAAACATGAGGAGAATTAACTTCAACACATGAGGAACAACTTTTATGTTTTGACTCAGACCCAGAAACCAATTTAAGATGTAGTTTTAAGAGCATGAAAAACGTTGGTTAAAACAGAGTTCAGAAAACTGGTTGCTTAAGTCACAAAGATGGATTCCAAAACATGATCAAAACTTCAAACCAAGCCATGAAACTCATCGAACTTATTATTTTACATGTTGAGAACATTATACAAGAGCCACTTTGCATTAAAAACCAAGTTTTGCATGAAGGTGCATGGAAAAGAAAAGAGATGGCAGATTCATGATTTTTAGAGAAAAGATGAGAATTTACATGAAATTTTCAAAGAAATGAACATGTTAATGCCCATGAAAGCATGCAAACTTGATGATCTGAATATTAACAACAAAGATACATTATTTATATGTACATATTGCAAGTTTTTACATGGATGAAGACATGAAAAATGAAGGAGACCTAGCCATTAGTTGGCTAGGCCTCAAACTATCACATAAACACTTACACTGCCAAGGATTCAAAGTATACCTAGAGTTTTACCTAGCTTAAGGGGTGAGGTTGTGCTTCATTTGTCCACCAAGTGAAGACTTCTTTTTTTTGTTGATTTGAGTTTGAAGAGTTGGAGTTGATTGAAGGTAGTTGTAGTTTAGTTGAATTTTTGTGTTTAGAGGAGTGTTTTGATGAGTTGTTTGAGGTGTTTGGAGAGTGTAGAAGTGGTGGAGATGTGGTGGTTGAGTGGTGGTTTTGTTGTGAGATGAAAGTGCAGCAAAAAATGGGAGAGAAAGGGATGGAATGGGTTGGAGAGGGGAGTGTAGTGGAATGAGAGAATGAGGATGAGGGAGGTCGGATGGGGTGAGTTGATGGAAAAGGTGATGGGAAAAAACCCATCATTTCCCAAATTTGTTTTTTTTTCTTTTTTTTTTTTTTTTTTTTTTTTATAATTGGCATGACTCATCACATTCAACTTCCATAATCTAGCCACGCCTGAGAAGAATGAGATGTGTTTGTCATATTTTTCCGGCTTCGTTTTTTTGCTCCGCAACTGTCTCGAAGTGCGCACTCCGGTGTTCCGGTTGTCCGCGGGCCCAACATGAAAGTTTCTTGAAATACCTTTCTGGTCACGCTGGTATATCTGAAATATGTTAATAAGTAAGGAATGACATAAATATAATTTTAAATGCACAAAATGGTCGGTAAAAGGCTTTTTAGGGACGCGGGACCCGTTCCAGGGTCTGTGCGCGCGAAATTTTTAGAATGTGGCCGTTTACTCGGTTTTGAGCCCTGATCATGAATCTGGACTCGGTTTTCCCATCTGATGCACCGATAAGGCGCACGGTAGTCCTAAACCGTCTTATCTATGGTTTTAGGTCAATTATCGCGCTTAGACCGAATCAAGGGGTTGGTTTTAGGGGTGCGAGATCAGGGTGTCTACAAACTCTCCGCCTTGTACTCATTTAATATTATTAGTAAAGGTCTCGCCTTTTGAGGAATCCCTCAAGATATATAATTTATATATCTTGAGAAAAATAATTCTTGTGTGATTTTTCCGCTGCAAACTTTTTTCAGAAATTGTTTTCTGTTCGTGTGTATTAAGTGTTGCCCGAAGTGATATCGTTGTAGTGGCAACACCTTTGATATCACTTCCTTTCTGACTTAAGCCATCGATTTGCTTTTTCAATTGGCACCAGATCTGGTTACTTGATATACTAAGTACTTCGATCCAGTGTGTCATGGCTTATGATCCAGCCAATCCTAATCAAAAAAGGCTTCCTGTTCTTGATGGTTCAAATTACGCCTATTGGAAGATCCGCCTCCGTTCGTATATCAAATCAATTGATATCCGGGCCTGGCGATCTATTGTGAATGGTTATTCTGTCCCATTGTTACCGCCGGATGAAGATGGTGACGTTCAAGTCAAACCTGAATCCGAGTGGACTAATGAGGAAAACAACCTAGCTAGTTTTAATGAAAAGGCACTTAATGCCATTTATGAGTGGGTTGATATGCATATTTTTAAACTCATTCAAAATACTCCCACTGCTAAGGAGGCATGGGATACTTTACAAAGATTTTGTGAAGGAGATGGTAGTGTGCGTGAAACTAAGTTTAGAAGGCTCACTAACAAATTTGAAAGATTGAGGATGAGTGAAAATGAAGATATTACTTCATATTTTGAAAAACTTTTTGATATTGCTAATGAATGTCAAGTTTTGGGTGAACCTTTTACTAACAAACAACTTGTTTCAAAAGCAGTTAGAACTCTTCCTGAGCGCTTCAATATAAAAGTTTCATCTATTGAAGAGGCTCGCAATCTTGCAACCATGGATATAAATACTTTGATGAGTATTTTGCAAAATTTCGAATTAAACCTTTCTGATCAAAGTGAGGCTATTAAAGGAAAAAGTGTTGCTTTGAAAATTAAACCCTCGAGTGTTGAAAAAGATGAGGAAGAAGAGGTTTTTGAAGAAATGGATGAAAATGCTAGTGTTTCTTTACTTGCTAGAAAATATAACTCTATGTTAAGAAAGTTTAACAAAGAAAATGTGCAGGTAACTCCCAACCACCCAGAAAGCAAACCCAATCCGTAGGGCATCCTCCGATCAGTCAAGTTCAAATTCCAATTACCTTGAATCCATTCAATGCCATACGTGTTCGGGATGGGGACACTATGCCAATGAATGAGCAAACAATCTGAGGAAGAAGGGTAAGGGCTTATGGGTGTCTCTCAGTGACAATGAAGAAGAAGGAGTGGACCATGCTCAAAACCCAGATGAGACAACCATGTTTGTCACTGTTTGTGACTCGGACACAGAAAGTGCTATCCCAAGTGATAACCCAAGTGGGGTAACACCTGTGATAACACCCAGCAGGTATAATGATTTCAATTTTACTAATGTTGTTTGTTTTGTGGGGTCTATTAATCTGGATGCAGGAAGTTCTCAAGATGATGCTGAGATGAGTAAGGATGAACTCATAAGAGGATTAAGGAATCTCTATGAGGACATTCTTGAAGAATACAAGAAGGAGCATAGTATGGTGCAATTCTTGACCAAAGAAACTCAGCAGCTAAGGGTTGGCATGGCTAATCTTGAATTCCAACTCACAAAGAAGGATGCTGAGCTGGAAAAAATCAAGACAAAATTGTCTCTAGCCGAAACCACTCTCAAAAAGCTCAACACGGGGTCTACCAAACTGGATGAGATCCTCATGTTAAGTAAACCTCTCAGGGCAGGTATTGGTTTTCAAGATTCTTTAGATAATATCATTTCTTCTTTATCGTTGGATGATAATCAAACTTGTTTTTTAAATGAACGTGGAAAGAATAAAGATTTTTTTTCCAAAACCTCTGATAAAGGGAAAGTGTGTACTTATTGTCACACTTCTGGACATTTTAAGAAAAAATGTCATATTTTTCTGAAAAGAAATCAGTCCAGTTCCTCAGTGTTACCTGAAGTGTTACCCACTACTTCTGATAACACTGCTTATCAGAGAAATAAAAAGCAAAGTAAGAAAGAATGGAGTCCTAAAAACAATTAAAGATGTGATGTTGTTTTTACTGCCTTAAGAACTAATGTTGAAGGTTCATGGTTTTTTGATAGCGGGTGTTCACGTCACATGACGGGAACAAAAATATTTTTAAAAGACTATGAATCTGTTCTTGGAGGTAATGTTACTTATGGTGGTGGAAGTAAGAGCAAGATAATTGGGAAAGGAACACTAAATGTGCCCGGTTTCCCTGCCCTAAAACATGTCTTACATGTAGATGGTCTTGTAGCTAATTTAATTAGTATAAGCCAACTTTGTGATGATGATTTAGAGGTGAAATTTAATAAAAATACTTGTGAGGTCTTTGATCGTACTAACAAGTGTGTGATGTCAGGTACTAGATCAACCGACAATTGTTATTGTATTGAAGATAAACAGGTATCCAACTCCGTTAGAGTTGATGTTACCACTTTGTGGCATCAAAAGTTAGGACACGCAAATTTCCGAAACATTGAAAAAATTGTTAAGATTGGTTTTATTCAAGGAGTTCCTAATCTGGATTTTAAAAACAAAATAATTTGTGAAGGTTGTCTTAAAGGCAAACAAACTCGTGTTGCTCACAGTGCTGCCCAATACCATGAGCATTACTCTGGAACAATACATTGTTTTCAATTTTTACATATGGATTTAATGGGTCCGGTTGAGGTTGATAGTTTGGGTGGTAAGAAATATTCGTTGGTAATTGTTGATGATTTTTCTAGGTTCTCTTGGATCTTTTTCTTAAAAGAAAAATCTGAGGCATTTGAAAAATTTTAAATCTTTCACTCAAGAATCAAAAACATGTTTTGCGATTCTGTTTCTCGTATAAGATCCGATCATGGTAAAGAGTTTGAAAATGTTTCCTTTTCTTCCTTTTGTGAGAAAATGAGAATCCACCATGAATTTTCGGCACCCAAAACTCCTCAACAAAATGGGATTGCCGAAAGGAAAAAATCGGACTTTACATGAAATGGCCCGTGTAATGTTGTTTTCTAAACAAATTTCTAAAAGATTTTGGGCCGAAGCATTAAATACCGCTTGTCACACGGCAAATAGAGTTTTCTTAAGACCCGGTACCACAATGACACCTTATGAGATTTTGAATGGCAAGAAGCCTAAAGTTCATTATTTTCATATTTTTGGGTGTGTATGTTACATTTTAAATGACCGGGATCAACTGAAAAAATTCGATTCTAAGAGTGATAAGGCAATTTTTCTTGGGTATGCTCAAAATAGTCGATCATATAGGGTGTACAATCTAAGGTTGAAAACTATCCAAGAATCGGTTAACATTGCTTTTGATGAACTGTCGAGTATTGCAGATGAAGGACCTCAGGAACCTCCCTTGACTCTGTTAGATGAACAAAATGATAACAGAGAAAATTCCAATTCTGTTGATGAAGCAGGTGCTGACCAAAGTGTTACCACTGACGAGGCAACACTTCCGGTAACACCTGATTCTAGTACAGCTGCTGAAACAGAAGAAGAAAATCCCGACGGTACAGAGGTTCATGAAGATATAAGGAGAGATCACCCAGCCAGAATAAGAAAGAATCACCCTTCTACACAAGTAATAGGGGAAGTAAGTGATGGAATTCAAACAAGAAACAAAGAGCCAATCAATTACCGGGAAATGGTAAGATATGTGTGTATGTCTACCACATATGCAAAGGTGAAGTACTCTTGTTTTATTTCTACCTTAGAACCTAAGAATGTGATTGATGCTTTAAAAGATAATTTTTGAATTCAATCTATGCAAGAAGATCTTGAACAATTTACCCGAAATAATGTTTGGACTTTAGTCCCTCGTCCCGCTAACACCAATGCTATTGGGACTAAATGGATTTTCGAAAACAAAAGTGATGAAACGGGTAACATTGTTCGTAACAAAGCTCGTCTTGTGGCTCAAGGCTACACACAAGTCGAAGGTATCGATTATGATGAGACCTTCGCACCTGTGGCTAGAATTGAGTCCATAAGACTCCTCTTGGCTATAGCTTGCTATCTTAAAATCACATTGCACCAAATGGATGTGAAAGGAGCCTTTTTGAATGGATATATTGATAAAGAAATCTATGTTGAACAACCAAAAGGTTTTGAAGATCCATTCAAACCACAACATGTCTATAAGCTTATAAAAGCCTTATATGGCTTGAAAGAAGCTCCTCGAGCATGGTATGATCGCTTAACTCAATTTTTGTTGGATTATGGTTTTGTTAGAGGAGAAGCCGATAGGACTTTGTTTATCTTAAGAAACGGTAAAACCCTTGTCATAACTCAAATATATGTTGATGACATTGTTTTTGGCTCCACATCTGAAATTGCTTTGAAAAAATTTGTGGATGTCATGTCATCAACTTTTGAAATTTTCCTTCGTTTGCAGGTGAAACAGTCAAATGAAGGGATCTTCATTTCACAGAGCAAGTATGCGAAAAGTTTGGTAACAAAGTTTGGGTTGGAGCATCCCAATGCGTCTAAAGTACCGATGGGTTCTACACTCAAGTTGGGAAAGGACCAAGTGGGGGAGGATGTGGATACAACCTTATATCGCTCAATGATAAGTAGTCTCCTTTATCTTACCGCGAGTCGTCCTGATTTAATGTTCAGTGTGTGCGTATGCGCACGCTATCAAGCCAGTCTTAAACTCTCTCATCTAAATGATGTCAAAAAGATTGTCCAATATGTGTCAGGCACGAGTGATTTAGGAATATGATTTTCTAAGGATACTAATACCAATCTTGTTGGTTTTAGTGATTCTGACTGGGCGGGTGGCATGGATGATAGGAAAAGTACTAGTGGGGGGGGTGTTTCTTTTTGGGTAATAACTTAGTGTCATGGCATAGTCGTAAACAAAACTGTGTGTCTCTTTCGACAGCTGAGTCCGAATATGTCGCGGCCAGTAGTTGTTGTTCCCAACTCATTTGGTTAAAACACATGTTAGACGACTATGGTCTTGATAGTAATATCTTGACCATGTATTGTGATAATTTAAGTGCTATAAACATTTCAAAAAACCCGGTTCAACATTCCTGTACTAAACACATTGATATCCGTCACCATTTTTTAAGAGACTTGATTGAAAAAGATTTGATAAACATAGAGCATATTGATACTAAGTATCAACTTGCTAACATTTTTACCAAGGCTCTTGACCATGAGAGATTTTCAAGTTTGAAAAGATCTCTTGGTCTTTGTATTTTTTAATCTGCTGTTTTTTAGTGTTACCCTGAGTGTTGTTAACACTTCTGGTAACACTGTGTACAATAAAAAAAAATGTTTTTCCATTTTTTCGTTTTAAGCTTTCGCGGGGGCACATGCTGACCTTTTTGTTTTGGTAGGTTTATACTTGGTTAACATGTTTGTCAAATCCCCTTTGTACTCAAAAGTGACAAAGTCACTGATTTTTGTGATAAAAATAAAAGGCAAAAGGCAAAAAGCACTTCTAGTATTTCCTGAGTAACTCGGGGCACGGCGTTCGCCGCGACGATGCACTCTTGCCATAGGGAGATACTATCTAGTGATTTCGTACTAAGTATTAGGAACATGGAGTTCGTTACTACAGTGTATCCTACTTGAAATGTACAAATCACTAAAGTATTTTTTACATTTTATAAGGACTCGGAGCACGGAGCTCGTTACTACGATGCTATCTTGTAGATATTGAAGTGTAAATTAGGATTATTTTAAAGTGCTTGAAGATGAAGAACAAGCTTATTTTATCTAACTTGTTTGATTTATTTTACCTCAAACACATATATTTAACGGCTTGCTATGCCTCAAGTGTTTGAATTTGGGAAGCTTGTTTTTGCCTCAATTGCTTATTTAAAAGAAGCCTAACAATTTGCCTCAAGTGTTCATAATGAGGATTGTTTTGCCTTAAAGTGAAAAGTTTTATCAAGGGGATAGTTGACTTATGTGTTTTCTAAAGTGTTACCGTCATTGCCAATAACACATTAGTATGTGCCACATTATTTTTTTATTTATTATTTTCTCGAAATTAATATTTAAATTTTGAAAGTCCGAAAGTCCTTTATAATTTGAGGAGTTTTTTGTTTTCAAAAAGTATTTATTAAATTTCTTTTTATTTTTGGTGAATTTAATTAGGTAACTTCATCCCTAAAATTTTGGAGTAAAATTTCAAATCATACTCAAAAATTTGTGAGATTTGGTCTCCTATGCCGAATTCTCCTAGTTATTTTTTATTAAAAAAAAAAGATTTTTGGGGATAATGGCCGGTTGTTTTGATTAAATTGTGGGTGATGTGATAGAGTTAAACTATCAAGCTAGGAAATAGGGGGAGTTGAGTGTTTTTAAGAATAGAAAGAGTTATCTTATAATGAGTATTTAACTTTCATTTAAATACTTCCTAAAAATATCCTAAACCCTCCCCCCTCCTCTCTCGCCGATCTCTCTCTCCCTCGTCGGTCTCTCTCTCTCATTCCATCAATCCCTAAAAATCCCTCTTCAAAATTTCTTCCTTCTCTTCTCATTTTCTTCAATGGCTTCTCCATCCAAACACTTTTCTGAGCCTATGGAAGTTTCCCCAAGTGGTGGTGAAGCTAGGTTTTTCTCTCACATGGAGACATCACCGGCGACAACACTGGTGACATCACCGCCTTCTCTAGCGATTGTGGTGTCCGGTCCGCCTCCAATTCCAGTCTCCTAAGATCCGCCCACCATGGCTCCTTCCCAACCTGCTGAAACAACCACAAAGGCCACCAAGAAGAAGAGAAAAGCCCCTTCTTCTTCTCAACCGCCGGTAATCCAAGCTCCAAGAAAACGAACTTCCAATCGGCTTAGGGCAATGTTCAACAAGGCCAACACTAACACTCCTTCTGATCCAGTCAAAGTCTCGGATGAATATTCTCAAAGCTTCTCATCTCTACATGCTTCGGATGAGAACTACTCTGTGGAAAAGGAAAATCCCGATGATGACTTTGATGATTGGGTGGATGAACAAGACAGTGAAACCCTAGCTGTTGCTCAACAAAGGCTGGCCAAAGGAAAAGGTGTACACAGTGCTGACCCAAGTGTTGCCAGGAAGCGGACAGCACCTTCGGCAACACCACATCCAGTTCAGACTCGATCAAAATCCAAGGAGGTACACCACTCTTCTCCTCTTGTTTCTAATTCTAGGGATGAATCTGATTATGAGTCAATTCGTGTAGAGGATAATGATGCTTTTCCTTTACCGCACTTCTCTCTAGAATTTTTCAAAGACTCGGGTATGTCGTTTTGGCTAAAACATAGCAAAACCCCGTTTTGGGAAGAGAAAAATATAGATGAGATTGATTTGAAGAACAATTGGGTATTTCAATTCCTTGAGGACCGGAATTTTTTGATTCCAAATTGATGAATGAGTTTTTACTCATTCAATTAGATACTTTTAGGCTTAATTATTGCTTAGTTCTCAAGCTTTTGTTATTTGATTAGGTTCTTTTTGTGTTTTTGTTGTGTAGGGTGGTTATGTGCTCAATCTAGAAGAAAGGGGGAGAAAATGAGCTTAATTGATCGAAGTTGGGAAGGCTAAGGACTGCTGTGCAAAGATTACATATTTCAGGGACCAATCTGCCAGTTCTAAAACTTCAGGACCAAACTGCAGCAAACTGGAAGTTCAGGGACTGATATGGAATTTATGAAAGTCTGGGGACTAAACTGCAAAATCGTAAAACTCCAGGGACTAAACTGAAATTTCAGATTTGTTTGGCCAAAAAGCAGCCGCACCCCACCAAGCAAGCAGAAGATTTAGATTACTTTTAGTTTTCTTTTTATTTTAGGATTTTGATTTTATTAGTTTCCTTTTTCCTTTTGATTTCCTTTTTCTTTTAGAATTCTTTTTTAGTTTAGGTTTTAGATTTAATTTTCCCTATAAATAGTAGACTAGGTTTTTAGTATTTTTTATCAATCATGTAGCTAGTAAATATTTTGTAAGGTTTGCAAGGTTGGAGGAATTAGTTCTTTGTCTATGAAGAACTAAATTCACCAACTACGAATTGGAGGTAACTTTTTATCTATTCTATGCTTTAATATAATTTTTGTATTCTTTCTCATTCTTGTTTATCAAAATATTCTCCATGCTAAATTCTTTAGTTTTAATTATATGTTAAGATATAAATTGGCTTTAGAAATATTGGGTATATATTGCTACACTAGCGTGGGTGATAATACGTTGACCATTGTTTTGATGATTAAATTCAATTGAGGACCTAGCGGAAGTCAAAAGGATTTAGGTTCATGTGTTCTTGAGTGCTTCATGAATTTCTTGCATGTTGTATAGACCTAGCGGAAAGTATTAACATAAAGGAAATAGTGGGATTGCAATCCGGCGACCGAACCGTCCCAATTCTTACATAAGTGAACGAATCCATGAATTGAGATTGATAACTTGATTTTTATCAAAGCATAGGGGATATGATTGTGAATCTATATTCTGCAAATCTTATCATTTATATGCTAGTCATATTGATCATCTATCTTATTTTATTACTTTTAAAATAGTTAACTAACTTAGAATTAATCCAAGTCTCTGTGGTTCGACCCTTGTGTTTGCATATTGCTATGACGATAGCTCGTGCACTTGCGAAGACCTTATGCATATTCTGTATTGTTGGCTAACATTGTGACACGCCCCAAGTCCCGGGATTCCCTAATAGAACCTCGAACCTGGTGCGCGTAACTAACAAGAAACAATAAACTAACGGGAAACAGGAACAATACCTGTTAAAAACAAAACTGACATGATATGTATACTCAAGAGTAGGGAGCTAAGATAGCTCACACGAGTTCTAGACCAAGAAAATTAAAACCAAACAAGGTTATAAACAGCGGAAGACATGCCTAGCAAATAAGCTGGCATCAAGAACTGTCTAGGGACAACAAATACTACCCCAATACAAGCCCAGAGTTTATTAACTCATACAAGATCGTCCTTACCAAAATATAAAAGGACACTAACTTCGAACAAGAATATCCTGCTGAATAAATTCCCAGCTAAGTCGAGCCTCACTGCGTACTATCCCCTGCTTTCCTGGGGGGGGAGAAACAATTAAACAAATAAAGGGTGAGATAAATCTCAGTAAGCTATTAACATGCAACTATATGTCATGTTATCAGGCAATACAAATAGATACTCAACTAAACATATATCAAGTATCATCAAGTAACAAGTATAGGAGAGGCTAAGCCAACCCAACAAGTAATCAAGCTCCAGAAATGATCAGGTAACAAGTAGTCAAGTAGTGTGAGAGGCTAAACCAGCTCACCAAGATGCACATAGGCCTATCACGCATTGTACCTGAATCCTTCCTTATTTCTCCCAAGAATACCATTTGTTGTCGATGCTTTTCTAGCTGAGGACAACCAATAACAGGAACAGGAGACTGCTGTGCAGTATATAAGAAGACCTGGTAACCAGTGTCATCCACAAGATACAAAATCCACGTGGTGAACAAGACAGGAGTTAGCATTCACTTAGGTCAGGCTTATTGCTCCAACCAAGGAAGCTATGCCCTTACTATGGCCGGTAGTAAGGGGTCGGGCGGAAATACATAGGGACCCGATTGTCACTTAAACCCCAGCTCTCGCGACAAGCGTGAACCTATATATTTTCGAACAAGCAAGGAGAACCAGCTGGACTCACCAAGAATGCACAAGTAGATATTTACTTGAACTACGAGAACAGAACTCAGTCCCTTATTAGTGGACTATTCTTTATGCACCATGTAATTATGTATCATGTGCTCACAAGAATATGCACCATGTAATTATGTATCATGTGCTCACAAGAATATGCACCATGTAATTATGTATCATGTGCTCAATATAAGTACACGTACGCAATTATTGCGAATACAAACCAAGATAACAATGGCCCATAAGGTGTCCATGTAACACGATCAACCCAAGTAAGAGTCCATTTATAACAGACTTCAGTCAAGTAGTAGGGTATTTCACTTTGTCACATGCCAAGTTTGCACGTACATATTCATATCACGTTTAACACATTAAAGTGTATATCACGATACCCTTACTATCAAATAGAGCCCAATACCTTAGACTCTAAACACGTAGTAGAATAGGTCACATTCCTACCTAGTCACAATCATATCTCACGTATATGTATCGTTAGTAATCGAATACATTTTCCAACACATATTGTGTTCTGTAATCATTCTTATTAATTTAAATCGTAGTATTCACGATTATATGAATTATCTTCATATTACACTAGTCCCTATTTTCTTTAGGAACCATTTCAAGACAAGATATCTTCTTTATATTTTATATACTTCCTTGAGTATATACACGATTAAAACTAAATCATTTACACTTTAGTGCTTATTTATAGCACTTCCAATATACACGTATCAAGTTCAACTATGTAGTAGAGTTAATCATTCTCTATCTAGTTCCATAACCCAATTCTTTGGTTATTCATACCATGTACCAATCAATCAAGAAGCCACATTCTATCAAGTAAATATATGCAAGATTCGCATATACACATCAAGACTCTTTCAAGTTTATTACTATACACCTATATTGGTGTCAAGGCACGTACAAGATTTTATAATCTTATATTCAAGTCTTAATCCAATTATTTGGATGTTCAAGTCATGTACGAGATTTTATTGTCTTATACTTCAAGTTACTGTCTCATCTTAAGACATTCAAGACATTCAGGACATTCAGGACATTCAAGACTTTCAAGACATTCAGGACATTCAATACATATACAAGATCTTATCATCTTATATCCAAGTTCTCAATCCATTTCTTTGGATGATTAAACCTGTACAAGAGTTAATTATCTTATACTTCAAGTTCAAGCTAGGTAGATGAATTATACATCTTTTACGAATTATTTTCAAATCATTTTCTTAGGACATTCAAGCTCAAGACATTAGTTGGTGCCCCTAAGGTACACAAACATTAACTTCAAGACACATAAAAGAGTTACTACTCTTATATCCAAGTTATCATTTAATTATGATTCAAGTCCACCTTTCATTTATTCACAAAGGGACTATTTTTCAATACTAGAGTGTTCTACAACACTCATCTAGGCCATCTAGGGTAGTACCCTAAACCTAGATCAAGAATACTTCAAGTTCAATTTAAGTAAATGAGCTATACAACTCATACTTACAAGTTCTTAATCCCCTACATAGGATATTCAATCTCAAGTCATTGTTTTAATGCCCCTAAGGTGCACAATCATAGGCTTTAAGACAAGCATAACACATAAGTGCTTGTTCATAGCACTTTCAAGACATATAAAAGAGTTGTTCCTTTTATACTCAAGTTCTCATTTGAGTTCTATAAGTGTCCATGTACAAGACTAAGTTCTCATTTTAATTAAATGAGTATTCATGTTCCAGACTCACTTCTGATACCCCTAAGGTATCACAATACTTACTAGGACATCTTATCCTAAGGCTATATGCCTTAACAAGGGTTATTTCCAACTTATACAATCATTGAACAAGTTTTACAATTTTTCAGGACATATGGGCGGCCGCACAAAATGGTGTGGGCGGTCGCCCAAAATCAGGCTTTCCAAGAACAAAATACTTCAGATAGATGGGCGGTCGCCCAGCCCAAAATGGGCGGTCGCTCAAGGCCCAAAAATGCCAAAATCCGAATTCTTTCCCAGGTTAAATAATTTTCCGTCCCAAGCGTAGGAGTAACTTTTATTAACTCTTAGGCAATACCCAAAACATTATTTCAGGCTCAATTCATTTCTTTTACCGTCCCATAAATAATAGGACAATTTCCTTTTATTCCTATTTAATATTTCACCGTCCTCAAAAATATAAGTACAATTTTATATTATACTAATATACCCATCTAGGGATACTTCCATTCATTTCCCCGTACCACAAATAATGGTACGATTTTTCTAATAATATTTAAATCAAGTTACTATTTTACCGTCTCACGAATAGGAGTATAAATTTCCTAACTTTCCCAGACACTTGCAAGTCTAATTCATTCTTGTTTTCAGTATACGTTTACTCCCTTTGTCCCAATTTTACAAGTATCAAAAAAATTGCCCAAAACACAATTTTAACAAGAACAAGTAGCGGGAATAACATATATGCATGTTATTACAAGTAAGGGGAAGCTAATAACTTACCTAGTCAAAAATCAAGTTGACCCAAATTAATTTCTGATCGGTCTGGAACGCTCTATTCAACGCCACGAATATTTATCCGGGACCGGAATCACGAACAGAGGAATAATTAATCGCGAGGAGTCGAGAATAGGGTAAAACTGGACTCCCTTCTATGGAACAGAGGAAAGAACGAGAAGTTTGAAGAAAATGAATTGCCTTCCTCAGGCAACACACTTTATATACTTGGAACTTTCCAAGAATTGCTACTAGGCCCCTCAAGTTCTAACTTTGACAAAAAGGCCCCTAAACTTTCAACTTTGACATTTAACCACCTTAATTTTCTAAAGTAATTAAATAATTAACTCAAATAAAATAGCATATAAATATGCTAGTCAAGAATTTAACAAATAAGTCAAATATTTAACGAGATTAAGGATGGGCGTTACATCCTCCCCACCTTAAAGAAAATTCGTCCTCGAATTTTTACTAGATCAAGATTATAACATATATAATCAACAAGTAGGACTCGATCACATCAAGAATATACACATATACTCGTACTTAAGTATTACACATATACCCATAAATATTTTATGCAATCACGATACATCAATCATGACAATAAGACACAATAAAGTCAAACAGACTCGATTAGTCAATCCACTATATTGGTGAAACTTGACATATCCACTAGAAATAATAGGACTGGTCATATCCTCCAGATCACTGTAATACTAGTCAAATCCACTAGGCAATCTCAGATACTGAAGTCATGGTTATCCATCGTTTCAATATTCAGAACTGACTTTACGTATATCAATCCATCGAAAAAATCCATCGAAAGATGTAGCTCTCAGTGTCGAATAATTAACGATAGAGCTGCCCTCGAAATTCATTAATGAATCTCTAACAAGATCAAGAAAATCTCAAAAACACACGTACCTTGGTTGTTTCCACTAATAGGTCAACACAGATACTCAATTCAGACATCCACTACAAGGTAGATATATCCTCTATCAAGAAATTCTCAAGTTGAATCTTCAACTGGTTTAACTCAATCGAGGTCAAGGACATTAATCCAGGTGTCAGCACTGTATTCGCACTGTAACAACTCAAGATAATCCAAGTTTCTCATCAAGAATGGATACATCCATCTAGTTTGGTATAGAAATTCCACTATCAATCACATAGGTTAAATACCCAGTACAATCTCAAGAACCCTTTCTAGACTTTCAATGCAGAACATAAAGGTTATGCATAAATCTATCATACTCACATAAATAGTCAAGCATACTAACAGAGAATTAATTACCATCTATTATGGTAAACAAGATTGGCCTAACACATAGAAAGCCAAGTCATGACACGTAAGAGCCAAGCCATAACACGTATCACATCAATGTCCCATCTAGGTAACATGACCAAGTTAACATAGAACGTATAGGGTGTTATCACCCACACTTCTATCAAGCTCTTACTAATAACAATATCAACACGTAGTCTCTTACTAGAGAATACACTTCCACGCAATTCACGAGATAAGGACAAGCATGCATATATAGCACGAAACAATGTCCACAAGACAAGATAGATACGCCTAAGTCTTTGAAGACTCGCGCTCTCGATTCTCAAACCATCTAATCCAATTGGATCAATCCTATCAACACCAGTACTATGCCTGGTATAACAACAAGTAACGAAGCACTCGGCGTCGGAAACACACCCAAGACTAACCCAACCTAGGCCATAGACCCTATCCAGGCTAAGAGCTAAACCATAGCTCTGATACCACACTGACACGCCCCAAGTCCCGGGATTCCCTAATAGAACCTCGAACCTGGTGCGCGTAACTAACAAGAAACAATAAACTAACGGGAAACAGGAACAATACCTGTTAAAAACAAAACTGACATGATATGTATACTCAAGAGTAGGGAGCTAAGATAGCTCACACGAGTTCTAGACCAAGAAAATTAAAACCAAACAAGGTTATATACAGCGGAAGACATGCCTAGCAAATAAGCTGGCATCAAGAACTGTCTAGGGACAACAAATACTACCCAATTACAAGCCCAGAGTTTATTAACTCATACAAGATCGTCCTTACCAAAATATAAAAGGACACTAACTTCGAACAAGAATATCCTGCTGAGTAAATTCCCAGCTAAGTCGAGCCTCACTGCGTACTATCCCCTGCTTTCCTGGGGAGGGGGGAGAAACAATTAAACAAATAAAGGGTGAGATAAATCTCAGTAAGCTATTAACATGCAACTATATGTCATGTTATCAGGCAATACAAATAGATACTCAACTAAACATATATCAAGTATCATCAAGTAACAAGTATAGGAGAGGCTAAGCCAACCCAACAAGTAATCAAGCTCCAGAAATGATCAGGTAACAAGTAGTCAAGTAGTGTGAGAGGCTAAACCAGCTCACCAAGATGCACATAGGCCTATCACGCATTGTACCTGAATCCTTCCTTATTTCTCCCAAGAATACCATTTGTTGTCGATGCTTTTCTAGCTGAGGACAACCAATAACAGGAACAGGAGACTGCTGTGCAGTATATAAGAAGACCTGGTAACCAGTGTCATCCACAAGATACAAAATCCACGTGGTGAACAAGACAGGAGTTAGCATTCACTTAGGTCAGGCTTATTGCTCCAACCAAGGAAGCTATGCCCTTACTATGGCCGGTAGTAAGGGGTCGGGCGGAAATACATAGGGACCCGATTGTCACTTAAACCCCAGCTCTCGCGACAAGCGTGAACCTATATATTTTCGAACAAGCAAGGAGAACCAGCTGGACTCACCAAGAATGCACAAGTAGATATTTACTTGAACTACGAGAACAGAACTCAGTCCCTTATTAGTGGACTATTCTTTATGCACCATGTAATTATGTATCATGTGCTCACAAGAATATGCACCATGTAATTATGTATCATGTGCTCACAAGAATATGCACCATGTAATTATGTATCATGTGCTCAATATAAGTACACGTACGCAATTATTGCGAATACAAACCAAGATAACAATGGCCCATAAGGTGTCCATGTAACACGATCAACCCAAGTAAGAGTCCATTTATAACAGACTTCAGTCAAGTAGTAGGGTATTTCACTTTGTCACATGCCAAGTTTGCACGTACATATTCATATCACGTTTAACACATTAAAGTGTATATCACGATACCCTTACTATCAAATAGAGCCCAATACCTTAGACTCTAAACACGTAGTAGAATAGGTCACATTCCTACCTAGTCACAATCATATCTCACGTATATGTATCGTTAGTAATCGAATACATTTTCCAACACATATTGTGTTCTGTAATCATTCTTATTAATTTAAATCGTAGTATTCACGATTATATGAATTATCTTCATATTACACTAGTCCCTATTTTCTTTAGGAACCATTTCAAGACAAGATATCTTCTTTATATTTATATACTTCCTTGAGTATATACACGATTAAAACTAAATCATTTACACTTTAGTGCTTATTTATAGCACTTCCAATATACACGTATCAAGTTCAACTATGTAGTAGAGTTAATCATTCTCTATCTAGTTCCATAACCCAATTCTTTGGTTATTCATACCATGTACCAATCAATCAAGAAGCCACATTCTATCAAGTAAATATATGCAAGATTCGCATATACACATCAAGACTCTTTCAAGTTTATTACCATACACCTATATTGGTGTCAAGGCACGTACAAGATTTTATAATCTTATATTCAAGTCTTAATCCAATTATTTGGATGTTCAAGTCATGTACGAGATTTTATTGTCTTATACTTCAAGTTACTGTCTCATCTTAAGACATTCAAGACATTCAGGACATTCAGGACATTCAAGACTTTCAAGACATTCAGGACATTCAATACATATACAAGATCTTATCATCTTATATCCAAGTTCTCAATCCATTTCTTTGGATGATTAAACCTGTACAAGAGTTAATTATCTTATACTTCAAGTTCAAGCTAGGTAGATGAATTATACATCTTTTACGAATTATTTTCAAATCATTTTCTTAGGACATTCAAGCTCAAGACATTAGTTGGTGCCCTAAGGTACACAAACATTAACTTCAAGACACATAAAAGAGTTACTACTCTTATATCCAAGTTATCATTTAATTATGATTCAAGTCCACCTTTCATTTATTCACAAAGGGACTATTTTTCAATACTAGAGTGTTCTACAACACTCATCTAGGCCATCTAGGGTAGTACCCTAAACCTAGATCAAGAATACTTCAAGTTCAATTTAAGTAAATGAGCTATACAACTCATACTTACAAGTTCTTAATCCCCTACATAGGATATTCAATCTCAAGTCATTGTTTTAATGCCCCTAAGGTGCACAATCATAGGCTTTAAGACAAGCATAACACATAAGTGCTTGTTCATAGCACTTTCAAGACATATAAAAGAGTTGTTCCTTTTATACTCAAGTTCTCATTTGAGTTCTATAAGTGTCCATGTACAAGACTAAGTTCTCATTTTAATTAAATGAGTATTCATGTTCCAGACTCACTTCTGATACCCCTAAGGTATCACAATACTTACTAGGACATCTTATCCTAAGGCTATATGCCTTAACAAGGGTTATTTCCAACTTATACAATCATTGAACAAGTTTTACAATTTTTCAGGACATATGGGCGGCCGCACAAAATGGTGTGGGCGGTCGCCCAAAATCAGGCTTTCCAAGAACAAAATACTTCAGATAGATGGGCGGTCGCCCAGCCCAAAATGGGCGGTCGCTCAAGGCCCAAAATGCCAAAATCCGAATTCTTTCCCAGGTTAAATAATTTTCCGTCCCAAGCGTAGGAGTAACTTTTATTAACTCTTAGGCAATACCCAAAACATTATTTCAGGCTCAATTCATTTCTTTTACCGTCCCATAAATAATAGGACAATTTCCTTTTATTCCTATTTAATATTTCACCGTCCCCAAAAATATAAGTACAATTTTATATTATACTAATATACCCATCTAGGGATACTTCCATTCATTTCCCCGTACCACAAATAATGGTACGATTTTTCTAATAATATTTAAATCAAGTTACTATTTTACCGTCTCACGAATAGGAGTATAAATTTCCTAACTTTCCCAGACACTTGCAAGTCTAATTCATTCTTGTTTTCAGTATACGTTTACTCCCTTTGTCCCAATTTTACAAGTATCAAAAAAATTGCCCAAAACACAATTTTAACAAGAACAAGTAGCGGGAATAACATATATGCATGTTATTACAAGTAAGGGGAAGCTAATAACTTACCTAGTCAAAAATCAAGTTGACCCAAATTAATTTCTGATCGGTCTGGAACGCTCTATTCAACGCCACGAATATTTATCCGGGACCGGAATCACGAACAGAGGAATAATTAATCGCGAGGAGTCGAGAATAGGGTAAAACTGGACTCCCTTCTATGGAACAGAGGAAAGAACGAGAAGTTTGAAGAAAATGAATTGCCTTCCTCAGGCAACACACTTTATATACTTGGAACTTTCCAAGAATTGCTACTAGGCCCCTCAAGTTCTAACTTTGACAAAAAGGCCCCTAAACTTTCAACTTTGACATTTAACCACCTTAATTTTCTAAAGTAATTAAATAATTAACTCAAATAAAATAGCATATAAATATGCTAGTCAAGAATTTAACAAATAAGTCAAATATTTAACGAGATTAAGGATGGGCGTTACATCCTCCCCACCTTAAAGAAAATTCGTCCTCGAATTTTTACTAGATCAAGATTATAACATATATAATCAACAAGTAGGACTCGATCACATCAAGAATATACACATATACTCGTACTTAAGTATTACACATATACCCATAAATATTTTATGCAATCACGATACATCAATCATGACAATAAGACACAATAAAGTCAAACAGACTCGATTAGTCAATCCACTATATTGGTGAAACTTGACATATCCACTAGAAATAATAGGACTGGTCATATCCTCCAGATCACTGTAATACTAGTCAAATCCACTAGGCAATCTCAGATACTGAAGTCATGGTTATCCATCGTTTCAATATTCAGAACTGACTTTACGTATATCAATCCATCGAAAAAATCCATCGAAAGATGTAGCTCTCAGTGTCGAATAATTAACGATAGAGCTGCCCTCGAAATTCATTAATGAATCTCTAACAAGATCAAGAAAATCTCAAAAACACACGTACCTTGGTTGTTTCCACTAATAGGTCAACACAGATACTCAATTCAGACATCCACTACAAGGTAGATATATCCTCTATCAAGAAATTCTCAAGTTGAATCTTCAACTGGTTTAACTCAATCGAGGTTAAGGACATTAATCCAGGTGTCAGCACTGTATTCGCACTGTCAACTCAAGATAATCCAAGTTTCTCATCAAGAATGGATACATCCATCTAGTTTGGTATAGAAATTCCACTATCAATCACATAGGTTAAATACCCAGTACAATCTCAAGAACCCTTTCTAGACTTTCAATGCAGAACATAAAGGTTATGCATAAATCTATCATGCTCACATAAATAGTCAAGCATACTAACAGAGAATTAATTACCATCTATTATGGTAAACAAGATTGGCCTAACACATAGAAAGCCAAGTCATGACACGTAAGAGCCAAGCCATAACACGTATCACATCAATGTCCCATCTAGGTAACATGACCAAGTTAACATAGAACGTATAGGGTGTTATCACCCACACTTCTATCAAGCTCTTACTAATAACAATATCAACACGTAGTCTCTTACTAGAGAATACACTTCCACGCAATTCACGAGATAAGGACAAGCATGCATATATAGCACGAAACAATGTCCACAAGACAAGATAGATACGCCTAAGTCTTTGAAGACTCGCGCTCTCGATTCTCAAACCATCTAATCCAATTGGATCAATCCTATCAACACCAGTACTATGCCTGGTATAACAACAAGTAACGAAGCACTCGGCGTCGGAAACACACCCAAGACTAACCCAACCTAGGCCATAGACCCTATCCAGGCTAAGAGCTAAACCATAGCTCTGATACCACACTGACACGCCCCAAGTCCCGGGATTCCCTAATAGAACCTCGAACCTGGTGCGCGTAACTAACAAGAAACAATAAACTAACGGGAAACAGGAACAATACCTGTTAAAAACAAAACTGACATGATATGTATACTCAAGAGTAGGGAGCTAAGATAGCTCACACGAGTTCTAGACCAAGAAAATTAAAACCAAACAAGGTTATATACAGCGGAAGACATGCCTAGCAAATAAGCTGGCATCAAGAACTGTCTAGGGACAACAAATACTACCCAATTACAAGCCCAGAGTTTATTAACTCATACAAGATCGTCCTTACCAAAAATAAAAGGACACTAACTTCGAACAAGAATATCCTGCTGAGTAAATTCCCAGCTAAGTCGAGCCTCACTGCGTACTATCCCCTGCTTTCCTGGGGAGGGGGGAGAAACAATTAAACAAATAAAGGGTGAGATAAATCTCAGTAAGCTATTAACATGCAACTATATGTCATGTTATCAGGCAATACAAATAGATACTCAACTAAACATATATCAAGTATCATCAAGTAACAAGTATAGGAGAGGCTAAGCCAACCCAACAAGTAATCAAGCTCCAGAAATGATCAGGTAACAAGTAGTCAAGTAGTGTGAGAGGCTAAACCAGCTCACCAAGATGCACATAGGCCTATCACGCATTGTACCTGAATCCTTCCTTATTTCTCCCAAGAATACCATTTGTTGTCGATGCTTTTCTAGCTGAGGACAACCAATAACAGGAACAGGAGACTGCTGTGCAGTATATAAGAAGACCTGGTAACCAGTGTCATCCACAAGATACAAAATCCACGTGGTGAACAAGACAGGAGTTAGCATTCACTTAGGTCAGGCTTATTGCTCCAACCAAGGAAGCTATGCCCTTACTATGGCCGGTAGTAAGGGGTCGGGCGGAAATACATAGGGACCCGATTGTCACTTAAACCCCAGCTCTCGCGACAAGCGTGAACCTATATATTTTCGAACAAGCAAGGAGAACCAGCTGGACTCACCAAGAATGCACAAGTAGATATTTACTTGAACTACGAGAACAGAACTCAGTCCCTTATTAGTGGACTATTCTTTATGCACCATGTAATTATGTATCATGTGCTCACAAGAATATGCACCATGTAATTATGTATCATGTGCTCACAAGAATATGCACCATGTAATTATGTATCATGTGCTCAATATAAGTACACGTACGCAATTATTGCGAATACAAACCAAGATAACAATGGCCCATAAGGTGTCCATGTAACACGATCAACCCAAGTAAGAGTCCATTTATAACAGACTTCAGTCAAGTAGTAGGGTATTTCACTTTGTCACATGCCAAGTTTGCACGTACATATTCATATCACGTTTAACACATTAAAGTGTATATCACGATACCCTTACTATCAAATAGAGCCCAATACCTTAGACTCTAAACACGTAGTAGAATAGGTCACATTCCTACCTAGTCACAATCATATCTCACGTATATGTATCGTTAGTAATCGAATACATTTTCCAACACATATTGTGTTCTGTAATCATTCTTATTAATTTAAATCGTAGTATTCACGATTATATGAATTATCTTCATATTACACTAGTCCCTATTTTCTTTAGGAACCATTTCAAGACAAGATATCTTCTTTATATTTTATATACTTCCTTGAGTATATACACGATTAAAACTAAATCATTTACACTTTAGTGCTTATTTATAGCACTTCCAATATACACGTATCAAGTTCAACTATGTAGTAGAGTTAATCATTCTCTATCTAGTTCCATAACCCAATTCTTTGGTTATTCATACCATGTACCAATCAATCAAGAAGCCACATTCTATCAAGTAAATATATGCAAGATTCGCATATACACATCAAGACTCTTTCAAGTTTATTACCATACACCTATATTGGTGTCAAGGCACGTACAAGATTTTATAATCTTATATTCAAGTCTTAATCCAATTATTTGGATGTTCAAGTCATGTACGAGATTTTATTGTCTTATACTTCAAGTTACTGTCTCATCTTAAGACATTCAAGACATTCAGGACATTCAGGACATTCAAGACTTTCAAGACATTCAGGACATTCAATACATATACAAGATCTTATCATCTTATATCCAAGTTCTCAATCCATTTCTTTGGATGATTAAACCTGTACAAGAGTTAATTATCTTATACTTCAAGTTCAAGCTAGGTAGATGAATTATACATCTTTTACGAATTATTTTCAAATCATTTTCTTAGGACATTCAAGCTCAAGACATTAGTTGGTGCCCCTAAGGTACACAAACATTAACTTCAAGACACATAAAAGAGTTACTACTCTTATATCCAAGTTATCATTTAATTATGATTCAAGTCCACCTTTCATTTATTCACAAAGGGACTATTTTTCAATACTAGAGTGTTCTACAACACTCATCTAGGCCATCTAGGGTAGTACCCTAAACCTAGATCAAGAATACTTCAAGTTCAATTTAAGTAAATGAGCTATACAACTCATACTTACAAGTTCTTAATCCCCTACATAGGATATTCAATCTCAAGTCATTGTTTTAATGCCCTAAGGTGCACAATCATAGGCTTTAAGACAAGCATAACACATAAGTGCTTGTTCATAGCACTTTCAAGACATATAAAAGAGTTGTTCCTTTTATACTCAAGTTCTCATTTGAGTTCTATAAGTGTCCATGTACAAGACTAAGTTCTCATTTTAATTAAATGAGTATTCATGTTCCAGACTCACTTCTGATACCCCTAAGGTATCACAATACTTACTAGGACATCTTATCCTAAGGCTATATGCCTTAACAAGGGTTATTTCCAACTTATACAATCATTGAACAAGTTTTACAATTTTTCAGGACATATGGGCGGCCGCACAAAATGGTGTGGGCGGTCGCCCAAAATCAGGCTTTCCAAGAACAAAATACTTCAGATAGATGGGCGGTCGCCCAGCCCAAAATGGGCGGTCGCTCAAGGCCCAAAAATGCCAAAATCCGAATTCTTTCCCAGGTTAAATAATTTTCCGTCCCAAGCGTAGGAGTAACTTTTATTAACTCTTAGGCAATACCCAAAACATTATTTCAGGCTCAATTCATTTCTTTTACCGTCCCATAAATAATAGGACAATTTCCTTTTATTCCTATTTAATATTTCACCGTCCCAAAAATATAAGTACAATTTTATATTATACTAATATACCCATCTAGGGATACTTCCATTCATTTCCCCGTACCACAAACAATGGTACGATTTTTCTAATAATATTTAAATCAAGTTACTATTTTACCGTCTCACGAATAGGAGTATAAATTTCCTAACTTTCCCAGACACTTGCAAGTCTAATTCATTCTTGTTTTCAGTATACGTTTACTCCCTTTGTCCCAATTTTACAAGTATCACAAAAATTGCCCAAAACACAATTTTAACAAGAACAAGTAGCGGGAATAACATATATGCATGTTATTACAAGTAAGGGGAAGCTAATAACTTACCTAGTCAAAAATCAAGTTGACCCAAATTAATTTTTGATCGGTCTGGAACGCTCTATTCAACGCCACGAATATTTATCCGGGACCGGAATCACGAACAGAGGAATAATTAATCGCGAGGAGTCGAGAATAGGGTAAAACTGGACTCCCTTCTATGGAACAGAGGAAAGAACGAGAAGTTTGAAGAAAATGAATTGCCTTCCTCAGGCAACACACTTTATATACTTGGAACTTTCCAAGAATTGCTACTAGGCCCCTCAAGTTCTAACTTTGACAAAAAGGCCCCTAAACTTTCAACTTTGACATTTAACCACCTTAATTTTCTAAAGTAATTAAATAATTAACTCAAATAAAATAGCATATAAATATGCTAGTCAAGAATTTAACAAATAAGTCAAATATTTAACGAGATTAAGGATGGGCGTTACACATTGTCTTGCGGGTCACAGCATTATTTAGTTTGTGAAGAAATATCCAATTAAGGGGGAGATTGTAAGTGCAGAACGTGGTGATACCACAAGTGCTGCCAACACTGTCCCAGTGATACCGACGGAGTACTGGGATTATATTTGGATATTTGCTTCATAAATAATTGTTGTACTAATGTCTAATATTTATGCAAGTTTGGTGTTTATTGTTGATCCATTTCAGGTATATACTATGCTAGAATATTGCAAGGAATTTAAATAAAGAGTTATGGATAAAAGAGGATTTTATCCATAAACATGTGGGATTTTCTCAACAACAAACACATGGGAATTGACCCATTCAAAGGGCTGATTGTTGATCAAAAATGTACAAGGCTTCCATAGCTCGAAGGTACAAGTCGGGTATCCATAGACTTGGGCACCAAGAATTAGCTCCTACAAATATGGACATGTGGAGAAATTTATCCCCAAGGCTCGGCACTCCTCCACTCCACTCCACCACGTTTTTTCAACAACAACCCAGCCATATTTGTGTATTCCCCAAGTATTCTCAAGCCTATAAATAGCAAGGAGAATGTTGATTGAAGACACAACACTTGAAGTAAATACAACACACATTCTCACACAAGAAAGGTTACACACTCCTTGGTTCCGATAAACCTTGTCTTCCCAATCTCCATTCTTATAATCTTTGATTGTAAGTTTGTCTTGGCTAGGATAGGGTCTCGTGTATAGTCTTAGTCGTTCCACAAAACTTTCATTGTAATAGCATTAGGGAACTCTCGGTCTTGTACTCATATAATATTATTAGTAAAGGTCTCGCCTTTTGAGGCATCCCTCAAGATATATAATTTATATATCTTGAGAAAAATAATGCTTGTGTGATTTTTCCGCTGCAAACTCTTTTCAGAAATTGTATTCTGTTCGTGTGTGTTAAGTGTTGCCCGAAGTGATATCGTTGTAGTGGCAACACCTTTGATATCACTTTCTTTCTGACTTAAGCCATCGACTTGCTTTTTCAGATCTCAAATGAGGGGTGGTTGAGATTGATTGGTGGTAGTAACAATGGTTGAGATGGGAATGGTGGGGGTGACAATGGTGATGGTAATGGTGGTGTTAACGATGGTGGTGATGATGCATTTAATGCTGATGGCCATGGTGGTAAAATGGAGAGGTCTAAAATGAATGAACTCTCTATTTTTTATTTATTTTGTAGTGATAAAGATGACATTAAAAAATATGTAAAAAAGTAAATAATACATTTACACTGCAAAAACATAAATTTAATTACTAAGAAATAATTAATAAAGATATTTGATTATATAATATTTTTTTCAAAAGGAAGACATTTAATTACTAAGAAACTGCAAAAAGAAATTCAAAAGATAAGAAATCGCAGTTTAGTAACCTGTATGTGGCTGACTTTTGCACAAAATTTTGTGAAATGACAAAAATATCCCTCCAAAAGTCATGTACAAGGCATATGTATTCCATTCCGTCAAAAAACTAACAATTTGTTAGTTTTTACACCACATTGCAACAAATTGACAAACTTAGGAGGGATATTTTTGTCATTTCACAAAATTTTGTGCAAAAGTGAGCCACATACAGGAAAAGTCATGTACAAGGCATATGTATTCCATTCCGTCAAAAAACTAACAATTTGTTAGTTTTTACACCACATTGCAACAAATTGACAAACTTAGGTAACCAATTGACAAAATTAAACTTTTAGGTAGGGGATTGCAAATTTGAGACAAACTCAGATTACCAATATGCAATTTGCCCTTTTTTATAGAAAAAGTATAATTTTATTTCCTAAAATATCTTTACCTATTTCCAGAAAAAACGACATGCTGTCCAAATGAGATGTACTCATTATGTCCAAATGAGATGTAACTCATTTATTATTATATGATATAATTCATGTTATTATAAGATTAAATGGTACTATACACGTTATCTCACGCTTATTATGTAACTCATGTTAGTGTAAAATGTTACTCCCTCCATCTCAATTTGATGTTTTTAGTTTGACTTTGCACGTTTATTAAAGAATCAAGCCAATAGTGGATCAAAAATAGTCATGAGTGAAAAATATAAGGGTTAATAACAATTTAGACCATAAAGTGATATACCACCCTCCCAAACGAACCCTGATGTTTTTTTTTTTTTGCCAAATCAGACCTTAATGTGTAAAAACGTCGCCAGTTAAGGCCTTTTTGACGGATTTCGTTAAAAATCTTGTTAAGTCCCCATGTACCAGGCACGTGATTAACAGATTAGTTAGTTTGAAAAGTCAATAATGTTTGAAGGGTTGAAATGAAATATTTTAAAAAGGAGGGAGAGTAAACAAAAAATATTTAATCCTTACCTCTCCTCTCTCTCTGGCTCTCTCACACCATGCTCCCATTCTCATCCCAACCGTTCCTCCATAAATTCCAGTGATCAGAATAACCCCTCTCTTTCTCGTTTATTCTTTATCTTCTCCATCCATATCTTCCGCCGTCGCCTCTCCCCCTCTCCTTGCATCGGCAGAGTGTCGAGAGTCGGGAAGATGAATGAGTAGGAAATTCACGAGTCTCGAGAAGATATATGTCGATCGTCACTCAAGACCTCCGCCGAAGAATTCCTAATCTCGGCCACAAAATTAGGGTTCCGATCTTCAAAACCCTAATTCACTCCATCAATTCGCCCTCCCCTCTTGCTTCATCACTCCCTCTCCCTCCACGTCTCAATTTCTCTATCCATCGCCAAATACAAGCTACTCTCGCAATATGTCGATGCAGACGCCGTCTTGTCACCTCAATACCCGCCGACAAAGCGCGTCCGAAGATCTTCACGAAGAAAAGATGTCGACTTTTAGCGTTGATTATGAAAATTCTTACATCTGTGGAATTGTTAATGGTACTAGTACTGATTCCCTCCGATGTTGGCAATCGTGAGAATTTGATTCATTTTCCTTTTCTACTACTAATCAATTGGCTTTTTAGCATTGCTATTGGGGAAGATTTCGTTTGTGGGTTGTCGGAATTCGGTCGAATTATTTGCTTGGAATTAATGGATTCGTTCTTAATAACACGCCTAGTGGGAGTTACCGTAGGGTTTCATCTGGGTTTAATCTTGCCTAAGCTATCTCTTTGAATGGTAATTTCGATTGTTGGGGATTGACTGCTGGGAAGAAGCCGGGGGAACTGTTCAGTTCACTGGCTATTTGTGTGAAAACCGAAGTTGCGGTTTGAGGGTGAACGGGACGGTGGCTTGTTAGGGTGATGGCTATGCTGGCACGGCGGTTGCAGGTGGTGGAATGGTTACTGTAGGATGGAAAGGGTGGTTGTGGAAGATGAAGAGATAGGGAAAATATGTGTTGGGCAAGAATGAATCTGGATGGACATGAAGATGAGTTTGATTTTTTCATTTTTTTTCTTTTCTTTTTCTTTTTGGATAATAATTATTTGTTCATTTTTAATTCATTTTGTAATTACGCGGGATAAGAAGACGCGATAAAAATAGACGATTGTTCAAGTTGAAACAAGCATTCAACGACCACTTGAAACAACATATTCTAAACTTTATAACAAAAATATTAAATCTAATTCTTTACATAAGTACTCCCTCCGTTTCATGTGAATTGAAACAAAAAAAAAAATGGCACAATAATTAAGAAAAAGTAGTGAATGTGTGGTGGAAAATGAGGAGAGAGAATGAGTGGGGTAAATAGTAGTGTTGGTTGGATAAAATGAGTGGTGGAAAATGAAGAGAGAGAACTAGTGGGGTTAAATGGGTGGGGTTGGGTGAATATAAAATATTAAAAAGTTTGCCATTTTGAGCAGTCTCAATTGAGGTGAAACGGACGAAAAGGGAAATAAGTTTCAATTCACATGAAACGGAGGGAGTACATATCAATGCTAAAAACCGTTATGATTAAAGTTTATACTAAAATCCAACTCTTTACATTCAAATAGTTGAGAAAACAAAATAAAATGCAGCTTAAGTGTAAAAAGACAAGAAATGAGAACAGCAACTATGGGAACTGGGGGTAAGTCGGACTAGGCAGAGAAGGTAGGAATTGACGAGTTGGTATTGGACCTTGGTCAGTTGGATTAGGAGTAAGTCACTAAGTTGGGCCTAGCTGGATTGGGCCTAGGGTAAAAAAAATGCGGGACGTCCCGTCCCATCCCGTATTGTCCCGCGTCCCATACGGGATGTCCTGAATAGTCCCGCATTTAAACAGGCTCACAAAACACTGTCCCGTCCCGTCCCGTCCCATATGTATGGCGGGACGGTCCCAAATTGACGACTCTAAACATAACAATCAATATATTATATTATTACTACTATTTTAGCTATTAATGTAAGAAAATTAATGTAATTATTTATGTTCATTTAATGAAATATTTATTTAATTTTCAAAAATAACATTAATTACATTAAACAAGAAATACTTTTGCTCCAAAAAAGAAAATATGTATTACAAGTCTTTTCATATTTTGATTCTCAACCCTGTTAGTTTTAAAATATTTCATTTCTACCCTTCAAACATTATTGACTTTTCAAACTAACCAATCTGTTAATCACGTGCTTGGCACATGGGGACTTAACAAGATTTTTAACGAAATCCGTCAAAAAGGTCTTAACTGGCGACTTTTTTACACATCAAGGTCTGATTTGGCGGGAAAAAAAAAACATCATGGTTCGTTTGGGAGGGTGGTATATCAATTTAGGGTCTAAATTGTCATTAACCCAAAATACAATTGTCTATTCACAAAGCAAACGTGTAAAAAGTGGATAGGTAAGTAATTGTTTTTTGTAATACTCCTATATGAACTTTATGAGGACAAGATTGTCCAAACACTGTTCATACTTATTCTTTTGAAAGGAATAAAGAAACTAAAAACTTTAAACTGTGACAGACAAAAAAAAGAGTAAGAACTTTAAACCGAGAGACAAAAGAAGTATTATTAAAGGGTTAATGACAATTTAGGGCCTGAACTCCAGGGGGTGCGTCTAAAAGAGGCCTCGGGTTTTTTTTTTTTGCTAGATCAAGGTTCAATATCTAAATTTTTCGCCAGTTAAGGGCTTTTTGACAAAAATCGTTAGAAAAGTCACCACCATCATCACCGATATACTCCACCAAACCCATCACCCGCCATTAAATATCAAAGCAAACCAAATCATCCAAATCAAAACAAAAAACTCATCCAAAATCAAAACAAAAAAATCATCCAAATCAAAAAATTCAACAAATGATTCGGCCATGAATATCATATACAAACCCAGAGAAAAGACGGACTCAAGGAGTTGGGCATTTTCCTCTGTTTTGGGAGTGGAATTCGGAGTCGTCAATTGGGTAGAATGTCGGAGGCGGGCTGCGGCGGCCATTTTCGAGGACGAGGGATTACAGAGAGGATGAGATAATAGAGAGAGAGAGAGGCGAACTGAAGCTGTAGGTGACGGCGGCGACGCTGCGGTAGGTGGTCGTGGTGGCGATGGTTGAGGGGTTGGCCATGGTGGCGGCGGCGGCCATGGGTGTCGGGCAGAGGGAAGGTGAAGTGGGGATTATTTGTGATGGGTCATTGTGAAGATTCAATTGATTTCAAGAGACAGAATTTTGGAAAATTGGATATGAAAAATAAAATGGTCAGTGGGTTGGGAAGCCATTGTTATTGAAGAAAAACTGGAAGACAGGGGAAAGAGTGAGATGAAGAAGACGGGGGAGAGATTATGTTTGGTAGGTAGAATTGAGTTGGTAATTTTATTAGAGGGTATATTAGTAATTCAGAAATACAATTGTTTGTTTTAATTATTAATCACTAATTCTGAAATGAAATGGAATACAATTATTGTTAGATAAATTTTCAAAAATGAAATTTGGACACTCATTTAGGGACAGATGTAGTAATACTTTTAATAACAATTTTTAGATTTTTATTAGGATTATTATTTTTTGTTTAAAATTATTGGACAAACATACATCTGTTTGACCAAAAGTGACAGATATTTTGGACCAGAGGGAGTAGATTAATTTGTTTAATAATTTTGATTTTTTTAATAAATTTATTTTATATATGATAATTACTTATTTTATTATATACTTGATTATTTAGAAAAAAGATTATTTTTTTAGAAAAAATATTTATTTCATTTTTAAACCTTTCGAGTTTCAAAAATTTCACTAAAACCCTTACTAACTAATATCATTACAAATCCATCCATTTAGTCGATCACGTGCCATGCACATGGCACTTAACTGACTTTTCTAACGATTTTCATCAAAAAGCCCTTAACTGGCGAAAAATTTAGATATTGAGCCCTGATCTAGCGGGAAAAAAAAAAACGAGACCCCTTTTAGATGCACCCCCAGGAGTTCAGGCCCTAAATTGTCATTAACCCATTATTAAAATGTAAGTAAGCCACGTCACTATAATATACCATCATATCCGAAATATGACGTTTTGCCATTTTGGGTGTTTCACCCGAAATAGGACATCCCAAAATGGAAAGACTATTACTTTTTTTGTTAATGGGACCCACTTGACATACTCACAAAAAATTTCATTTATTATTCGCTACCCACTTTCTCTCTCCTTCACACTCAACACCTACTTTTCAAACCACATTTTTTTGATTAAATATTAGTATTCCTTAATCCCCTTGTCGCGGGAGAGAGAATCTTATTTCAGATGAGACGGAGGGATTATAAGTTTTGTTAGTTGAGTGACAATCAGTCCAATTGCACCTGCACGGGTTTGCTGCTCTGGGTATAAGAAGGCATGTTGTTGAAATCTATCGAGCTCTAAAAATGCTGATTGGTCCGCCTTCACATCCTTTATTTTGTAATACTACCATCTTTTGTGATTCAATGAAGATGGATAAGAGGCACGGTGTATTGACGTGAGGGGAGAGTAATGGCACCAGCGCAACCCTCGTGTTTAGTTACCTGATTTGGAACCCTTAACAACATACTGCCGGTGATAAGCCGGAGGAAGGTTGAGGATGACATCAAGTCATCATGATGCCCCTTATGCATCCCCTTCCAACTCGTCCCATAATATAGGTTTGTTGATACAGCACCCTACTATTGTGTCAAAAGAGTCACACCTCTACTGTTGGAGAGGCAACTTCGATTAATTTGATATATGTACGACTCAAAGTACAATAAGAAATCATTTATAAAAGATTAGTGTATTCGCTACACGTTTACATACAGTCGAACAAGTAAAAACTGAATCTAATGCCGTTCATTGGGTAGAAACCCTGTACTTTACTTTCATCTATACCCGTCTCCCCAATTCTATACACTTAGCTGTTGCATCATCAACTCTGACAGAAACAGTCACACTCCAACAGGTCGATATAGTTTCCATACCAGGGCATAGTACTTGGCAAGAGTTTTGCATCAAGCAGATAGATCTATGACTACAGGGCAAGTATGACAAAGGATGCAGGAGGTACTAGCCTGGTCTGGTAATCCCACCGTCCCAGAAAATTAATTCCTCTTTTTTCATTGTTAAGTTACTTTTAATTATCACAATAAAAATTTATAAATTGATATATATAATGGTTTATCAATAACAAGTTTTAGATTTTCATTAAGATATTATTGCTCAAGTTTCATTTAAACTAACAAAGGAAAAAGTGGGACTAACTTTCAGGGACGGAGAGAGTATTATGGAAAAGAACCTGCAGCTTGTACCATTTCGTATTAGGCTTCAGTTTTCTTGTCAACCACAGGCAGTGCTGCCTCAAGAGCTTGAGTAAAAGTGGCAATCTTGTACGTGAAAAATCCCACCAGCATTGGTATCAATTCTAGGTGCATCAATCCATACTCTGGAGCAAGAATCCTGCACAAAACACGGTATTTGAATACAGCTCATACTTGGCCAATATTTATAAGAAAATCTTCCATCAGGATGGATTTATTGCAGTTAATAAGAGCAAAAATGTTTTTTTAAGTAATCAAGTATTCCCTCCGCCCGGGAAAGATAGTCCCATTTGACTTTTTATAATCGAAACAAGTGAATTTCGACCAAACATTAATGTCGATTTAATCATTCCAATAAAATTCTAAAAATTGTTATAGATAAATAGCTTAATGTTTTATCAAATACTGATATAATTTTTAGCATTTCACTTGGATGATCAGATTGACATTAATGTTTGGTCAAAGTTCACTTGTGTTGGCCATTAAAAAGTCCAATGGGACTAATTTTTGGGGACGGAGGGGGTATTAGAGGAGGACAATGAAATTTAGAGTGCTTTATTTGCTCACGAGAATATTTCTGCAATAAATATTAGACTGGTAATCAAAGACCCTTATGATTGTACATAACAAAATGGATATTAAAATCATCCATAAATAACATGGATGATATATGAAATGAAATCTCACAAACGTTTTCTGAAACCCAGAAGGTCCAACAGCTCTTAACATGCATTCTTATATCTTTAAAACAAGATTAAAATGCTTTCCCTCCATGTCAGACTATAGATGAACATTGCTCGATCATGGACACGGTGACTGTTAATCATAAATATGATTATATGCAATGCAATGGATTCTATGTTTGAATATAAAGCAAAGGCTATGTGTAGTCCGTTAGGTTTCCACGTACATGATCTCATACTAAGATTTCTTGGGTTTTCCAACTTCAAGGGGTTGAATTTGAGGTTAAATTTAGTCTCTATAGCTGATGAAATGCTTCATTTACGTACAAGCTAAAATACAATTCAGCACATGGTTATGGAGTTGATTAAGAATATAAATAACGATGTAAAAGACCAGTCTAAAATAGTAATGATACTAGATACTGTTTTACTAAGGGTGGTAGACTGGTAGTTGCTTATCCACGGGTTATCAATTAAGATTTTTTTTCAACACTTTACACTATTGTAAACTATAACGTGATGGTACAATATTTTAAGTTGTTGTAACTCTTAATGGATTACTATGCCTTCTCCCCTTTGTTGGGACCTTTTGCATTTTCCCCTTTGTTGGGAACCTTTGTCTTCTGCCCATTGTTGGGAGCCTTTGCCTTTTCTCCGATGTGAGAGCCTTAAAATGATGTTAATATTTGTTCTTGGTTCAATGCTTGAGATGTTTGGTTGCGCATTTCCTGCCGACTCAAGTGCATCATTTTGCCGTGTTTTCAACGCCAAATTCTTACCGTTCAGGGGTTAACTAAAGGCCTATGTAGAGCCGTGTCCAAATTTTGTTTGGAGAAGCACTTGTGCATCACAAGATATAGTTCCCAAGGACATCTATTGGAGATTTGGTTCGCGCTTGGCCATCAATACTCGAGATGTGTTAGGATTTTTATGTGTAAATCTTAATTGCAATCATTACATTTTGGACGAGCCTCTGACAGTTGTGGAGCGCCGTCTTATTGTGTTTTATTAATGCAATTATGTGTTGTTTGTTTTCAAAAAAAAAAAAAATATGCAAACTATAATTTCAGTTATTGAATAAGAGCAACAGTTTCATAACTCTATCATTATTTGCAACTTATAAAATCGCTATCAAGGCTTAAAGTCCTATTCAAATGAATTCAAAGAGAGAACACAAAAAACAAGACCCACATCAGACCATTTAGGCACAAACTATATAAGTTGATAAAATAAGTAGTCCCTATAAAATGCATATTTGGGATAGAAGTCAGCAGATATATTTTGGGGATTCTGATGCTTAATTCTCCTATTCATGCTCAGGTGCACATCTACAAGTATTGCCCCCAGGGAACATGAACTTAGACTCTATCTCACAGCTAGATCAGAAACTTTATTATAGTTTCAATTGCCGGATTAATATAACTCTTTTCTGATTTAGTCCCCAGTTGGCTTAACTTCAAGTAAAGATAGTACAACAACATACAACCTATGTAGGCTATGTTTACTGTTTTACATTGACCTAGGGAAAGATAATGCCCCAGTCTTTTTATAATTTTAAAATATGTCGTGGAGATAGCCGTTGAAAGAGTTAGTTATGATAGTTGATTTCTATCACTCAAATAACGGTTATGTCTTTAGTATGGAGACCACGTGTGAGAGATTCCTTGACAATAGTTGGCTATGGTTGTTGTTACCCTTGGGTTTGTTAGGGGTAGTGGAAGGGAAACCAGAATATAGTACAACCAATTTTTTTGTTTCAACCCCATGGATGAGTTAACGAAGTTTAAAGGGAAGGCAAGCCATTGGTACCAAGTGGAGAGGGGACGGGACGCGCAGATGAGTACTTCCTTTTTAGTTTCTGGAGTTATCTAAAGGAAATTAAAGGAAAGTGAGTGTATGTCTAAACATGCCAGTATGAAAGAATCCATGCAACTTGCTACGCAGGCTGAACATAAACCTTTTGCCACGACTAACAAAAATTATCCAATCAACTCATACATTAAAACCTCTACCAATACACACATCACACAATCTTAAACCAAACCAAACCAAATAATGTAGTTTTGAAATAAATGAAAGGAGGAAGAAAGGGGTTGTGTTTCCACTATGATGACAAATTCACTAAAGGGCATCTGTGTAAGTAAAAGTAAGCTTTATATGTAGTATGGGGAAGAAGGTGAAGACGTAATGGAAGATGAAGAAATCTGTGAAGAGATAGTGAATGAAGATGATAAGGCCCAGATTCAGTTTTGGCTTTGAATGGCATTCCCTCACACAACAACACACTTAAGCTTACAATTCTTATTGATAGTGGGCCAACACACCACAACAAAGAAGTTAGGCAGTTGGGCAAGTCAAACCCAAACATGGAATGTAACAGTTGCTGATAGGAATATATCGGCAAGTTAGACAGTTTGGTAATTCAAACCCAAGAAACTGCATTTAGAACTAGACATGCGAAGAAGCCATTTTGGTCATGTCCCATTTGATGGGATTGCATACATTAAAAGAATCAAGAAAGAAATTGGTCTCCTTGAAAATAAACTCAAGAGGTCCTTTATATAGGAAATGAGGGAGAGAAAGGTGGTGATTTCACCCAATCAAATGGGATCAATCCTTGTGAGTTTAGTTGGACCAATAAGAATTAAAGAAGATAAAATAATAACAAAGATAGAATATTTTATATATGAGAAAACGCTCGAAATAGGGGATTGGTGAGTTATAAAATAAGGAGAATGAATGTGGAGATAAAACGAGGAGGAGTTACAAATCAAAAAGAGAGACGCACGCGACCCAAAACAGATAAGGGAGGCGCGCAGTTTTGGAGAAAGACAGAAAGGCGGAAATGGCACCAAAAGTTGACCTAGTTATTCAGTTTAGTTCAAAACTAACGAAATCAGTTAGGATCTTAACGAAGTAACAGAAATCAACAAAAACAAATAAAATAAAAGACTACCAAATGCCTCCTGGCCTAGCGGTACGTGTGAGTGTGTAACGGGCGTCCTTTAGTGGAGGTCATGGGTTCAACTCCCCTTGGGGAGGTGTGAGACTCTCTTAGGGATTTTGTAATAGATTAGGGATCTATGTAATAGACTAGGCAATTGAAAAAGAAAAAAGGTAGACTAAAAGATTATGTTGCAATCGGTGTGTGAGAGATCCAAGGCGGGGTGTCTAAATTCACGGGTAGTTCAAGGGGAGCCAGAATGTAGGGAAAAGGGAGCCAAAGAAAGGCTGGGGTGTTTGTAATTGTTTTCTTCTTCTTCTTCTTCTTACCTTAATTAGTAAGCGTAATTAGTCGTAACCCATATTTCGCCATTTATGTCCGCTCTTTTGTTCATTTTTGCTTTATAAGGCATTAGCTTAATATCATATTTCTTCGATTTGCTCCACATCTGTCGTTTTGCTTGAGGCTGTTATAAATAATAGTCATCATTACTCTGATACTCCCCCAGTTTACTCGTACGTGTGTTTGAACTTTTTATGATTTTTTATTCATAGTTTCATGACTCCATAATTCTTATTAAATGCTTGTAATTTGATTACTGGTAGATATATAAACACCCACATGATAAAAGTGGGTTTTGGCAATTAAAAGAGGCTCAAATCTCAAAAAGATACAAACAGGTAATGAACCATAAATAAATAAATCCCTTCTTTACAGATGTGAGGGACGAACAAGAGAAAATACTCTTACAAATTATCCTCCATCCCTTTTTTTTTCCTTGCTCTCCCCTAATTATTCAGATATATAGTCCTGACTCCTGAGGTTTTATTTCAATTTAATCCACTAAATACTAGCACAACCTAACAAATTAGCCCAGTTCAGTAGTCAAACTTCTTATTTCCATATCCTTCCTTTGAATTGAACTAATGTTATGCATTTTTTGGTCTGACATGTAAGATAAACCCTGTACTTTTGAAATGAAATACTCCCTCCATCCCAAAATGATCTTCACATTTGACTATTCAAACATTTTAAGGATATAAACACTTTCTTCACTAGTCATGTTTTGTTTGTGCACTATTGTGCCTAAATTGTAGAAATGTGAAGAACTTTTTGGGACAATGAAAAATGGCAAATAGGAAGATCATTTTTGGGACGGAGGGAGTAAACGAATTAAGAAAAGGATGGAGGTCTACAGCTAAATTATTCAAAAAAGGACAACCTTTTTGGGATTGCCACATCCAAATGAGCAGGACGATTCTTATGGTAGAGGGGAGTATTAAGAATGTGTACGGAAGTGTTGAATTCATTTTTCAAGTAAAACAAAGCATAATCATGAAAGTACTCCATAAGGTCTTACCCATTCCATCGGTTATAGACCATGACTAAGACAACCGGAACTAGTAGTCTGGGCTGTCCAATCGCTCCCCTGCAATCAAACCTCCAATGAGTGAAATCAATGAAACCCAAAAAAAAGTTTTGCCTCTCCTGCTGGGTAAAAGGCACAAAAGAGCCCACAGTTATATAATCCCTCCGTCCCCGAAAGATAGTCACATTTGACTTTTTATGGTCAATGCAAGTAACTTAGAACAAACATTAGTTTCAATTTAATCATCTCAATAAAATTCTGAAAATCATTAGTAATAAATCACTTATTGGTTTATCAACTACAGATCTTAAAATTTCACTAGAATGATTACATTGAGGTTAATGTTTGGTCAAAATTCACTTCTGTTGACCATAAAAAGTAGTTTGGGACTATCTTTGCGGGACGGGGAGTATTATTTTCATTCAGGTAAAACCTTCATATGATGATTATATACTAGCACAAGGACATTTTTATTTTTATAGTATGTTAACCATGTCTTCTTACTAAGAGAAAGGTATTGAACCTCTCCTAATTGTATACGAGGGAAATTCCATCGGTCAAGAGCTTATTTTGTTTCTGTAGTTAAACATTGCTTCACCACTAGTTCTTATTGCTTGACAACACTACCTATAAGGTTGAAGTGTAGGCGTAGCACTAACGTGATATAATGACAGGTTGAAGTGTAGCCCTAATGTGATATAATGACAAGTTGAAGTGTAGCCATGGATAGAAAAAATAAGAGAAACTAACAAGCAGTATCTTCAGCATTAGTTTACATTGGGCTTTTGCTTCGTTTTCCCTTCAGAACATAATGCCTCCGTGTTTTTTGACATTTCCAATTTGGTGTGCGCACGGGCTTTAAGGAAATGTGTATAATATTGGTGTGTGCACGGGGTTTAAACTGAAATTTAAGTAAGCCAAATTGCCCAGTGATTGATCTTAATAAAAAGTAAATTGTATAACATACTTGATTGCCCCTCTGGCTCCATCTGCCATAGAATCTATGCTGTTCCCGAGCATGCGTACGTACGCCAACGAACCAATGAACCCAGCACCATAACTGAATGCATGCCATGATCATGAAAGTAAATTGTATTAGGGATAAATAATATTTGTCTATGTTCTTTTAAGCATTGACATTGAACAACTTGCGTCTTCACAGAGCTTGTACATGTAGCGTAATATCTAATATGGCCAAACATATGTTCTTCAGAAAACTTCTACGTGGAAAACAAAATTGCCAAATAACGCCATATTATGTTATACTGGTCTTTAACTCACAAGTAATTTTTTCAAATTAATTTAATTCTAGGATTATAAGGAATATAGCAGCAAAGAAAAGTAAGTACTCCAAAATATATGAACCATAATGGACGAAAAAGGAACTGGGGGAGGAAAGAATAAAGAGTTATTAGATGAACATATACACAACGAACCAACGTTCAAATGAAACAATCAGTTATAAACGAAAACCAAATCACACCAACAAACGAATATATCTAGCAGATGACTTTACATAAATCAATAGAAAATCTAAACTTTTATAATTTAATCTTGAGTTACCTAGCAGCAATTTCTGGAGAGTACGAAATATAAGTCGTGACTAAACCAACAGCCCCAATACCTACAGTGAGCATCTGCAGTTTCTTCTTCAACTGCAAAGGCAATTCCATAGGGGGAAAACTTACATTTCTCAGTTTTCAAAAACAAAAATACTCCCTCCGTCCCTAAATGATCTTCATACTTTTTTTGCTGTTATTGCGAAGGGACTTTGAGCAATAATTTAGCTTGATTTAATTGTCCTAATGAATATCTAAAACTTGTTATTGATAAACCATCATCAATTCTATCAATAACAAGTTTTAGATGTTCATTTACACAATAAAATCAACCGAAATTATTGCTCCAAATTCCTTCGCAATAGCAGCGAAAAAAGTATGAAGATATTTTGGGATGGAGGGAGTATCCGATAGCAAGGCAATTTTGAGGAATAAATACCTGCATATACTGCTCCCTTGATTCAGCAGCCAAAACTTGAGGGTCCCCCTTTGGACGTCTCATTTCACGTAACATTAAATCCTGTACGATGGAGAACTTCAATAAGAAAACTAAGAAATATGAATTGGCACTTACAACAACAATAAAGCCTTTGTCCCAAAATGATTTGGGGTGGCCTAACATGTATTGTCGTCAATGAAAAGAGGTGTGGGAAAAAATGTGAAAGCTAAGAAGAAAATCAAAAGAAGAAATAGGTGGGGAGAAATTGGGAAAAATAAGAAGGGTAAGATGAAATTTAAACAAAGAAATAGGTGGAAATATTATTGTAAAAAAATATATGTATACATACATACACATATATACATATATTTCAATCACCCTTATCCATGTTTTCTTATGCCTTCCTCTACCCCTCACCATTTTATGACTTCTCCACTCTTTAGACCTCCTAACCGGTTCATCATGTGGTTTCCATCTGATGCATGCACAAGAGATGGAAAGCCAACAATCATTGATTAGGATAAGTTTTAACTACTCTTTTGGATAAGTATATTATTAATTATGTCATTTAATTTTGCAGTCATTGTAATGCCTATAAAAGGCTAAGCAGAATAATGGAATGGACATCCAAGTTTTTGAGGCAAAGAAAGCATTAGGCAGTTTGGGGAATTCTCAATAAAAAAATTCCTAGGGAGTTTGGGGAATTCTCAATAAAAAAATTCCTACTTCTATCCCTTTTATGTATTTCAGTTGTCTTCTTTCTCTTCCTAGCCATTTCCAACCAGCAACATACCAGATCTTCTTTTGCAGCCCGAAGTCCCGTGACGTTCCATCTCAAAATCAACCCATATCATTGGTTCCATTGCCGGCGTCATGGTCGACTATTTTTTATCAAAGGAGGATGTTTCTAGTATGAAGGAATCCATCACCCATATGGAAATGATGATAGCAAAGTTACTTGAAGATAGAGGCATATCTCTAGCCGTAGAAATCACCCCTGCTAATTACCAAGAGGCGGACACATACGCTACCATGAATCACGCTGCGAGTAATGACCAAGGGCCACAATTTGAATTCCCCCTGTCAAAACAGCCGTCTCTGCCGCCTATGGCCCCAAACATAGCACCAGCAACACCACCACCACCAGTAACTCCACTACCAACACACACAAGTACTTCTCCGACACTCTTAACTTTTCCCGCACATCCACACGGAGCGTGTTGTTTCCTTCTGCACCATGCCTGGCCTTCATCACCACAATACAGTCCAAGTGCTATTACAATTATCAGAAACTTCTTTACTTGGAATGAACGATTGCGGGAGCATTAACCATTTCATTGACTTCAAAACTACTTGCTCACTCGGGTTTCCAGTCACAACTTGCGTGACACTGGCGAATGGCCAAAAGGTTCATTCCACAAGTGTTTGTGATCAAGGAATTATGGTGACGTGGGCACGGGAACCACCTCCTGCCGACATCTTCTTCAACCCTGTGCATCTTCCAATCTTTAATGAGCAACCAAATTTTTTGAACTCCTTTGCAATGAAGCAGAAACTTAGAAAAATTTTGTTGTGTAGTGACCTCAATTTTCAAACTTCAAGCTTGATGTCAACGGAGGGAGTAATGATGCATGCACAAGAGATGGAAAGCCAACAATCATTGATTAGAATAAGTTTTAACTACTCTTTTGGATAAGTATATTATTAATTGTGTCATTTAATTTTGCAGTCATTGTAATGCCTATAAAAGGCTAAGCAGAATAATGGAATGGACATCCAAGTTTTTGAGGCAAAGAAAGCATTAGGGAGTTTGGGGAATTCTCAATAAAAAATTCCTAGGGAGTTTGGGGAATTCTCAATACAAAATTCCTACTTCTATCCCTTTTATGTATTTCAGTTGTCTTCTTTCTCTTCCTAGCCATTTCCAACCAGCAACATACCAGATCTTCTTTTCCAGCCCGAAGTCCCGTGACGTTCCATCTCAAAATCAACCCATAACACCATCTCACATGGCCAGCCACCTTAACCAACTCTCCTCAATTTATTTTCAATGGGCACAACTCCTACTTTCTGCCTAATCACCTCATTCCTCAAATCGATCATTTCTTGCATGCTCACACATCCATCTACGCAACTCCGCCACATCCATCTAATGAACTTGACACTGTTTTAAAACTGTGTCTCAATAACAATTCATGTTCAATTGAGCAATAGTTTAGGCTATTTTAAACTATCCTAATAAAAATCTACAACTTGTTATTGATAATATTTTTAATGGTGTCTCAATAACAAGTTTTGATTATTATTTGATAAATTAAAAGTAACCTAAATTATTGCTCAAGTTTCATTCAAACTAACAACCAAACAAGTGGGACTAACTTTCAGGGACGGAGGGATTATAATCTCTTTGCCAGGAAAGGAAATGAAAATAAGTCATACACTGCCTCCGGTTGCACCCTTTGCTGCTTGATCCCACTTCTTTTGTTCACGGCGGGTTGGGGCTGGTCTCCACTTCCTTACAACACTGTCAACAGCCTGAAAATAATCTTATCAAATGCTAATCAAAACAAGGGAATAAGAAGGAAACATGTAAGAAAAATTCTACATGAAATTAAAGAGACTATCTTACTTGAGGCGCCTCAACTTGCTTCTCTATGATAGGTTTAGATGCTGTTAGCTCTTTGGTCAAGTCAACTTCCATACTATTTGTAAGGAACATAAATTAGGGTTAAACAGAAGAAGACAAACACATTTAATTGATGAGTACATGAGAAAAAACTTGCCTGTCAAGGCTCATGGCTCTGCGCAAATTAAGAAAACCAGACGTCTCGTCCTGCTTACACGAGGACAACCATCAGCATCATAATCATGTTTAATTCTCAATTTATCTCAGCATTAATGACAATCTTCATCATCGTTAATGACAATTATAAAATGAACATCTCTTTTCTTCTTTCTTGATAAGAAAAATGGATTTTGTTCAAGATAGAAGAAATACAATAGTCGGAAGGACAATGGGTCCACAAAGAGAAAAAGCCAACAAATGCAGTTGGGGGCCACGAAATAATACAAGAACATGTGAGGTAGCCACCGGACTTTCAGTTTACGTAGTTGGGTCATTTTACTATATTCAAGTCTCGAAACTGCCCTTCTGAATGCAGCTACATTTCTTTTTTGTTAACACATGAACTTCCTATCCTAAATTTTCATACATGCCATCAACTTTTAATAATTATCAGTCTATATTCAAAACTTAATTTAATTAAGTTAAATTAGTATACTTGTTAAAAGTATTTAATTCTTATGTAGAGGGACCACTGACACCGCAAGTCAAGACACCTGGCACTCAAGAATAAAGACTGATGGCTAGTGTACGAAGTTGAGCCACGTGGTCAATGGCCTATTGCAGATGGTTCTCTTCCCCCTTCCACTGGGTGGCAAGCGGAACTGTAGTGTATATTTGTCAAGCAATTAATTGAAATAGCTACATCGTGAGGTACAGACGGTCCATGGCCCGTTAAATGAGTCATTTTTAGCAAGCCTATAAATACATTTGCCTATGAATTTACGAGGCAAGAGAGTACAGTGAGGGTCCTTCATAGTCGTTGCCTTCTTCAAAAGGCTAATTAATTTGTATTCTCACTCCTCACAGGCATTCTTTCTAACCCAGCGAATTTAACCAACTTACAATATAGTAACTACTTCCTACACCTCATTTGGCCACTTTCGACTTTTGATGGTCAACACTAGTCAACTTTGACCAAACATTAATGTCAATCTAATGATTCTAATCATCCTAATGAAATCTTGAAATTGCTATTGACAAATGACCAAGTGCTTTAACAATAAAAAAAAAAAAAAATTCATTAGGATGATTAGAATCATTAGATTGACATTAATGTTTGGTCAAAGTTCACTTGTGTTGACCATCAAAAGTCAAAAGTGGCAAAACAAAATGAGACGGAGAGATAAATTGTTTTAATTTTGGTCTGAATTCTCACACATTCCCTCCCTCCCTCCCTACCTCTCCCCCCACATCCCTTCAATCTAACTACTCTAAACCATCAACCAATCCCTTTTTGGTTACTGTGCATCAATGAGTCAGTGGCATCACACGTCAACCACTCATGCCTCGCCACCCATAAAAGCATGCCTTTGTCAAGTACCATGCATTCTCCATCTCCATCACACCTATCCTGTCACTCGCAGACACAAAATCCAAATCAAATATACTCAGCTTTTGCACGATTTATACACCAGTTAATACTTAATAGTGTTCACTCTCACTTTCTTCTACATGTTTTTTTGTGTATTTATTGGGTCACATAATTGATGCCAACAAAAGTTAATTGGTTAATTGATTTTGGTGTGTTTCTTGTTCTTAAAATCTTAATGCGAGAGTGACAGTACAACCACACAAAATTTCTTGCATTTTTTTTTTCTCTTTTGTACTTTTTTTTGGTGTGTAGAGAGAGTAAAACTTGGGAATCTTTTACTAAACTTCTAATAGTTCATTATTCTATATCTTATTTAAATATAATAGATTGTTTTGAATTTATTTTCTACATCATCATTCATTGCCCATATTTTTTTCTAACTTTGTATTTTCATACAATTTATTTGATGAGAAGGGATTGTGAAAAAATCAATATACCCCACTTAGTTTCGAAAATTTTAACAGCCTACCAAAAGTTGACGGATTCGAACAAGTGCAATGGTCTTCTTGTCAATATATTTAATAAATTTCTATAGTTCTATTTTCTGATCAAAAGAAAGGTGCAATGGTCCATTGCATAAATCAAGAGTTTGGTGGCGTCCGAACAAGGCTTTTAAGAGTTTGGTAAGCACTATAATGCTCTCTTCAAAAAAAAAAAAAAAAAAACAAACAAACAAAAAAAAAGAATAAGCTTCATGCAAGCAAATCACTGCAAAAGAATTTTTAAATAGTACTACCCATGTCCCAAAATAAATGAACGAATTTGCTATTGATCAGCATTTTGGGAGAGGGAGTACAATTTTTACCTCCTATGACAATAAAGAGGCTTTAAACAATCAACTAATCACAATTAAGTTACAGTATCATCACCAAATCACTATCAAAAGGAAAAAACACCTCCCTTTCATGACATTGAAAAACTAGCATCTTTGCCCTTGGAGTTTTTATAAAGATAATTTTATGGCATTATCATCTCTCCTAAATTCTGATTTTTTTTCTCTAGTCTCTCTCTATAAAATCAGTAAATACAATTTTTTTAAAAATATATTGTTACTGTTTGTGAAGAATATATTTTGTGGTCAAACAATATTGGATAAATTAAAATGACTAAAGTGTTTCGAATATGAAAATAAGGTATGAATTGTAACAACTCATGATTACAAAAAGTTTCTTTGAGCCTATTATTATTTTTGTATTGACTATAATTCTGAATCGAACAAAGCACTAGCAAGTTACATCTCCAGCGTGTCCTATTTATTTTTTTATCCTTAGTGTCGTGTCGTCACACTGTGATATATGAAAACAAATGACATCTATGTATTTGTATTGTTGAAAATGCATAAAAATGATTTTTTAGGTTTGCAAACATGAACCCAAAAGAAAGTAACAACCCTTACGTATGGACAATGCCTAATTTACGGGTCAAAATGGACCATCTATAGTTTAGGTCTGAAGATATGTATTGCTTTAAATTGTACTCCCTTTGTCCCAGAAAGTTAGTCTCATTTTGACTTTTTATGGTCAACATAAATGAACTTTGACCGAGCATTGATGTCTACCTATTCATTCTAGTGAAATTCTAGAAATTGTAGTTGACAAATCATTAAATAATTTATCAATAACAATATTTAAAATTTCATTGTGATCATTAGATTGCCACCAATGCTTGGTCAAAGTTCATTTATGTTGACCATATCAAAATGAGACTAACTTTTAGGGACAGAGGGAGTATATTTTAATGTGAAGTGTATATGTATATCAAGTAGATGTGAATTCACCTATATACAAACAATATTTACATTATATATCTTTGTATGTTAATTTAATTTCTATTCATTATATACTACATAGTCGAACACTTCATCATTCCCAAAATAGGACTCTTTTCTTTTTTGAGGGCAAAAAACGGAAGAGCCTCATTTTGTTTGTAAATGGTGTGATAGACCCCTTCTGGTACAATGCTAAGCACATAAACCTACTATGGTCAATTCGAGGCTTCCATTTGTCAATTCCGTTCACATAAATGACTAAACTGTTCTTAAAATTTGAAGTGGGGTGTGTGTTATGTTATTACATGAAATTTTAAAGGAAATTTAATCTTTTATGTTAACAAAACAAACAATGGCAAGACCACAACTGAGCATAATATGTTTACATGCTCAATATAGTACCAGAGGGGATATGTCCCAAAAAAGTGTTTTTCATATAGAACTTTTCTTCACAAATCTTATTTCTTTATCTTTTGTTAACACTCTTGCCGATAGTGTCCTTAACTTTTCCGACAAAAGTTCACATTTTTACAATAGTTCTCAATTGTAGGCTGATATTTTTAATAGTTCAGCCACATGATCTACAAAAATCCGCCAAGGATTAAATCCGCTAAGGACTTACCCTTGCCTGTCCCAAGCCAGGATAAAGGATGAGGGTTGCGGTAGGCATGTGACAGCCAGCGTAAAAACTTTGTCACATTTCTTATGACATGAATCCAAATATGAATATCGTTGGGGCGTTCCCTTCACAGCGACGCGCTACACTTCCTAGACCTGGGTGTAGTGATAAGTATGCAAAGGTTCCTAGGTCGTCGCCCGGAAGCGACGTGCCACCTCGGCGCCCGGGGGTGGTGTCAAATATGCAAGGGTTCCTGCATTGCGGACGAGTGCGGGTAAAGAAGCTAGTCCATGGTGGGGGTAAGATTAGTGGGATGCACTTTGGAACTTGGAACATAGGCTCTTTGACAGGGAGATCAGCAGAAGTGGTGGAGGTTATGAGGAGGAGGAAGATTCACATAATGTGTCTACAAGAAACTAAGTGGGTTGGAGAGAAAGCTAAAGAAATAGCACCTTGGGGTTTTAAGCTTTGGTATTCAGGAAAAGATAAGGGTAGGAATTGAGTAGGTATCATTATTGACAAGGAGTATATCGATGATGTTGTGGAGGTGTACAGGAAGAGTGACCGGATTATTGGTATTAAACTTGTGGTTAGTGATGAGATTATATTAGTGCCTATGCACCACAAGTAGGGTTGGACGCATCTATTAAACAAAAGTTTTGGGAAGATTTAGAGGAGGTTGTGCAACGCGTACCTAGTGGTGAGAAGTTAGTCGTTGGTGGCGATCTTAATGGACATGTGGGGTCTAGTCGACACGACTTTGAGAGCATTCATGGAGGTTTTGGTTTTGGGGAGAGGAATGAAGCAGGGAATGGGATCCTGGAGTTTGCGATGGCATATGACTTGAGTATAATGAACACTTGGTTCAAGAAGAGAGAATCACACTTGGTGACCTATAGAAGTGGAGGTAATGCGAGTCAGGTTGACTTCTTCTTAGTAAGAAATGCTTGTAGAAAGAGTTACACTGACTGCAAGGTTATTCCAGGTGAAAATACTGCAACTCAACATAGACTTGTGGTACTTGATTTTCGAAGTAGGAGAATTTCAAGGAAGAGAAAACCACTAGTAGAACCTAGAATCAAGTGGTGGAGGCTTCAAGGGGAGAATCAACAGAGATTTCTAGCTAAGATGGACACTACTGGTATTTGGTCGGGTAATATGGAGGATATGGATATAGATTCGACCTGGACTAAGATGGAGCATACCATAAAGGAGGTGGCGAGAGAAGTCCTTGGAGAATCTAAAGGAAGTGTGCCACCAAGTAAGGACACATCATGGTGGAACGAGGAAGTAAAGCAAGCGATAAAGTGCAAGCGAGAACGCTATAAATTATTGGGAAAATGCAGGAGTGAGGAGATCTATGAGAGGTATAAGGAGGTTAGAAGAGAAGCAAAGAAAGCAGTAAAAGATGCAAGAGCAAAGGTGAATCAGAAACTTTATGATAGATTGGATACAAAAGAAGGGGAAAAAGACATCTATAGACTTGCTCGTATGAGGGATAAGAGGACACGAGACATTGGGAGAGTTAAATGTGTGAAGGATGCAGACCAAAGAGTGTTGGTCGGGGATAAAGGGATAAAAGATAGGTGGAGTTCGTACTTCAATACCTTGTTTATTGGCAATCAAGAGCAGGATATTGGAGATATAACTATCCCTTCGAGTATGATTAATCGAGATTTTATGCGGCGAATTCAAAAGGGTGAAGTGGAAATGGCGATGAAAAAGATGGGATTAAAGAAAGCCGTAGGGCCGGATGGAATACCAATTGAGGTGTGGAGATGTTTTGGGGAGAGGGGAATAAATTGGTTAACAACACTATTCAACAAGATATGGAGAAGTAACACAAAGCCATTGGAGTGGAGAAAAAGTACTCTAATCCCTTTGTATAAGAACAAAGGTGATGTCCAAGATTGTGCCAACTATCGAGGGATCAAACTAATGAGCCATACTATGAAACTTTGGGAAAGAGTGATTGCACAACGGCTAAGAAAAATTGTGAATATTTCGGATAACCAATTTGGATTTATGCCCGGCAGATCGACTATGGACGCAATCTATCTTATGAGACAAATCATGGAGAAATATCGAGATAAAAAGAAATATTTGCATATGGTTTTCATTGATTTGGAGAAGGCGTATGATAAAGTGCCAAGAGAGGTACTTTGGTGGGCTTTAGTAAAGAAAGGCGTTTCAAAGAAATATATTGATATTATCAAGGACATGTATAATGGAGTTAGTACTAGTGTACGGACAAGCGTTGGGAAGACAGAAGAGTTCCCTATCACGATTGGAGTGCATCAAGGCTCTGCACTTAGTGTTGGGTTTCGTAGATACATGCGCAGCGGAATTTAGCATTTAAAATTTTGAAACCCAAAGCCATGGATCCGTTCATATGATTAAATCAAATACAACATAAGAATAAAGGAATAAACTAACCCTTGATGGCTATCAAATTCTCTTGGTCTTTGGTGGAGGTTTGAAGACTTGATCACGATCACAAAGCTTGAACACGAACTTTGAAGATGATGATTTTCACCCTCTAGCGGTATCCACACTTCGAACGAATATCAAAGGAGCTTCTTTGATCTTGGTTGCTAGACCAAATTGTGAAACACTTTTTCACAATCAAAAGAACTATATGGAATTTATTTTGTGTATTATTTTGTTCTTCAACCAAGAATGTCTTAGAACAAAATAAACCCTCTCAAACTCTTTGAGACTCACAAAATCATTAGCTTAGGGTGCTGGCCGAATTTGGTCTTTTATACACAAGTATAACCTATTCCAAATAGGAAACTTGTGTCAAAATCCGTCCAAAATTCGTTTCCTAATCAAATTAGGAATCTGCCACCCGACAGTACTGTGCGGCCGCCCAGAATGCACTGTGCGGTCGCACAACTATCTGAAACAAAACTGGTATAAAAATGGGCTAAGTGTGCGGCCGCCCAGTCCATACTGTGCGGTCGCCCACTTCCCCAGAAAGTCCAGAATTTCCAAAATTCCAATGTAGTCCTTTTAAAGATTCGTTCTATTGTGTGTGACCCTCTAGGATTATACTAAGTTGGCAATGGGTTCAAACATGAAACCATAAGATATGATTAGGTTCTAGCAAACCGTCATACCTACCCAATTAGTATAACTAGATACAAGTTCGCATTCCTCTTAGAATATGTCATAATCCTTTTGTCCTCGACGTCATTGAACACAAGTCATGGTCAAACAGTCAACTTGTTTTGTTCAATACTTTCTCGATTCCGAATATGTTGATAATCCAAATGCTATTGATCCAATCAATCCATTTGAGTCCGGCCGAACATTTCATCAACATCATTCCTTCGAGAGGCCCAAGCTTGACATCTCTCCGTGGAGGGACAAATCCATTTAGCTTATTATTCTTCCCAACGTGAATCCGATTATGCCAATCATACCCTTTATAACTTCCCGGTTAAAGGTAGCGTTTGAATATGTCAAACATAATGTTCATCAAGTGGAAGACTATAATAACTTCATGTCTAAGGATTCAAATGACATAACTAATATGAGATATATGTTTGACATGGACCATGACATAAATCTCATAGAGCGGGTCATGTCCAGTATCTTGTTCCAAACAAGTACCCATAAATCTAACATGATCATCGCATGATCATTTAGCCTTTATACTAGTGCTTAACAAGTACTAGGGACGGAGATTATTATAAGTAAACATGAACAATAATAATAATCAAAACATCTCTTTATTGATATGAAATAAATGATAACAATTACAACGTTTATTAAACGTGCCTAGGGCACCACTACCAACAATCTCCCACTTGCCCTAGGCCCAATCTCCCATGTATTTAATACCCATGGACCTAACATGACCATCATGTTTAGCTTGTGGAAGTCCCTTTGTCAGCGGGTCCGCAACATTGTCATCAGTAGGTACTCTGCATATATTTACGTCTCCCCTATCAACGATCTCTTGAATGATATGAAAACGCATAAGTATGTGTTTGAATTTCTGATGTGCTCTTGGTTCCTTTGCTTGAGCAATAGCACCATTATTATCGCAATAAAGGTCTATTGGATTAGCAATGCTAGGAACCACTTCAAGTTCAGTTATGAACTTCTTAATCCAAACAGCTTCTTTTGCAGCATCCGATGCAGCAATATACTCAGCTTCTGTTGTAGAATCAGCGGTTGTACTTTGCTTGGAACTCTTCCAGCTTACAGCTCCACCATTTAACATAAACACAAAACCCGATTGGGATCGGCTATCATCTTTGTCGGTTTGGAAGCTTGCATCCGTGTAAGCATTTACAACGAGATCATCTTCCATTCCTCCATAGACCAAAAACGAGTCTTTAGTTCTTCTCAAGTACTTAAGAATCGCTTTTACAGCTATCCAGTGATTTTCGCCAGGGTCGGATTGGTATCTACTTGTCATGCTCAAAGCATAAGATACATCCGGCCTAGTACAAATCATGGCATACATGATGGACCCAATTGCCGAAGCATATGGAACATCATTCATTTTCTCACGCTCATCGTTTGTCTTAGGACATTGAGTCTTGCTTAGAGAAACTCCATGTAACACGGGCAAGGTGCCTCTCTTAGAATTTTCCATACGGAATCTTCTAATGACCTTGTCAATGTATGTACTTTGGCTTAAACCAAGTAGCCTCCTTGATCTATCTCTATAGATCTTAATGCCAAGAATATATGCGGCTTCACCCATATCTTTCATTGCGAAGCACTTTCCTAACCAAGTCTTCACAGACTGAAGTGTAGGAATGTCGTTTCCAATGAGCAATATGTCATCCACGTATAAAATAAGGAATAGCACTATGCTCCCACTAATCTTCTTGTATACACAAGGCTCATCTTCGTTCTTGATGAAACCAAACTCTTTGACCGATTCATCAAAACGGAGATTCCAACTCCTTGAAGCTTGCTTCAATCCATAGATGGATCTTTGCAATTTGCATACCTTAGAATCTTGTTCAAAACCTTCTGGTTGTGTCATATACACATCCTCTTGGAGTTTTCCATTCAGGAAAGCGGTTTTGACGTCCATCTGCCATATTTCATAGTCATGATAGGCGGCAATGGCAAGCAAAATTCTTATAGACTTGATCATTGCTACGGGTGAAAAGGTCTCATCATAGTCAATACCATGAACTTGCCTATAACCCTTCGCTACAAGCCTAGCTTTGTAAGTATGCACCTTCCCATCCATGTCAGTCTTCTTCTTGAAGACCCATTTGCATCCTATGGTTTTTACACCTTCGGGCGCATCAATCAAATTCCAAACTTGATTGTCTTGCATGGATTGCAATTCGGATTCCATGGCTCCAAGCCACTTGTCCGAATCAGGAGAAGACATCGCCTCTTGGTAGGTTGACGGTTCATCATTCTCAATGATTTCTACCTCATTACTATCCGTTACGAGAAATCCATATCTCTCGGGCTCGGATCGTAACCTACTAGATCTGCGAGATGCTTGTGTATTTTGAACAGGTTCCACAACTACTTGTGGTTCTTGTTCTTGTTCCACTATTGGTTCAATGATATTTTCTGGGTCTCGAATTTCTTCGAGATTTATTTTACTCCCACTGATTTCTTTAGAGAGAAACTCTTTCTCTAGAAAGACACCAGTTCGGGCAACAAACACTTTGTTGTCCTCTCGGTTGTAAAAGTAATATCCTTTAGTTTCCTTAGGATATCCCACGAAAATACATTTATCAGATTTGTGTGCAAGTTTGTCTGAGATAAGTCTTTTGACAAAAACTTCACAACCCCAAATCTTCATGAAAGATAGACAAGGCTTCTTTCCGCTCCACATCTCATATGGAGTCTTTTGAACCGATTTAGTTGGAACACGATTTAGTGTGAAAGCAGCGGTTTCTAGAGCGTAACCCCAAAAGGATATTGGAAGATCAACTTGACTCATCATTGATCGAACCATGTCTAACAAAGTCCGATTCCTCCTCTCGGACACACCATTCCATTGTGGTGTTCCGGGTGGAGTCAATTGTGAAACTATTCCACAATTCTTTAGATGATCATCAAATTCTTGACTCAAGTATTCTCCACCTCGATCTGATCGAAGTGCCTTTATACTTTTGCCAAGTTGTTTTTCTACTTCATTTTGAAATATTCTAAATATCTCGAATGCTTCACTTTTATGTTTCATTAGGTAAACATACCCAAATCTACTATAATCATCAGTGAAGGTTATGAAGTATTGAAATCCTCCCCTAGCATTGCTACTTAATGGTCCGCATACATCGGAATGTATCAACCCCAATAAGTCGCTTGCCCTTTCACCCAACTTGGTAAAAGGTGTCTTAGTCATTTTTCCAAGAAGACACGACTCACAAGTATCATATGACTCTAAGTCACATGAACCCAAAAGTCCGTCCCCATGGAGTTTTGAGATACGCTTCTCATTAATATGACCAAGACGGCAATGCCACAAATAAGTATGATTTACATCATTAGGTTTAGATTTCTTATTTACATGATAGACATTATTTTCATTCTTGACATCCAAGATATAAAGGCCATTAAATGAATTAGCAATACCATAAAGCACATCATTTAAATAAATAGAAAATTTCTTATTCTCAATAAAAAACTTAAAACCTTCATTATCCAAACAAGAAATTGAAATAATATTTCTGCTTAAATCCGGAACATAATAACAATTGTTCAAAACAAGAATTAATCCGGAAGATAAAGTGACTTCATAAGTCCCTACGGCTAATGCAGCAACTCTTGCTCCATTCCCCACACGTAGATCTACTTCACCTTCTTTAAGCAGTCTCCTATTCTTTAATACCAGCACATTTAGACAAATGTGAGAACCACATCCGGTATCCAATACCCAAGAATCAGTGGTAGAAAGGAGAATATCTATCATATAGATACCTGAAGTCGACGCAGCCTTGCTGCTCTTCTTCTTCTTTTGCTCTTCCAAGAAAGCCTTGCAATTACGTTTCCAATGACCAATTTCTTGACAATGGAAACAGATTGCATCCTTTTGTGAATCGGGTTTTGCCTCAGAAGCCTTGGCAACCTTTGCCTTGCTTATCTTGGGTTTGACAACTTTCCTACCCTTTCCTTTGGCACTAGCCTTCTTCCCATCATGAACCAAGAGCACGGGAGAACCTTTCTCCACAATTTTCATCTCTGCAGTTTTGAGCATCTCATGCAACTCAGAGAGATTCTTATCCATTCCATGCATGTTATAATTCATTACAAACTGATTATAACTTTTAGGCAATGAATTAAGAATGAGATCCGTGGCTAGCTCCAATGGGATTGGATAGCCAAGTTTCTCAAGGTGCTCTACATAACCTTTCATTTTAAGAAAGTGAGGACTCACTTGTTGCCCTTCATTCATTTTACTAGTAGTGAATGCAACAATGGTCTTGTACCTCTCTTGCCTAGCTTGCTCTTGAAACATGGTTCTCAACTCCACGCCTATCTCATAGGCTTCCAAATGTTCCAAACTTTGTTGGAGTTTTGAACACATAGCAGCAAGCATGAGACAACTTACATCTCTAGAATCATTACGATGTTTCTTGTAATTGTCTCTTTCTACCCTAGGGGCAGTAGGCGGTGGTTCAGCGGGGAGAGGCCCATCGAGAATGTACAACTTATCTTCTTGCCTAAGAACGATTCTTATGCTACGGATCCAATCCATAAAGTTGGTACCATTCTCTTCGAGCTTATCCTTCTCAAGGATCGATCGCAACGACATTGATTGAGTGTTATTAGTCATTATCTACAAATATGCAAAAAAATTCCAAAATTTAATAAGTACCGGTTTTCATTAAAGAGATAAATAATGTATTTTAAAACAAAATACTCCCACCAAATTATACAACCTTCTTTATACATCCAATGTATAGTATAATTTAAATGGGTTGAGATCCCGCTTTAATCTAATTTTGAGTACGTTTTGGCGCACCGCTCAAAATTAAATCAATTAGGTAGACAACTCTTGTCAATCATATCTCATATGACTCTCAGTTCTTTTCATGAGATTCTTTAAGAAATCCAATTTCAAAAAGCATGTTAAATCTCATCTTTGCCTTAAGCCCAAAACTGTTTTGACGCTTAATTAAGTCCAACCATTTTAAACGCATAGGAAACTCTTATTTACTCATCTTGCTCAAACATGAATAAAATCAATGCACCTCGCTTTGGCGAGCCCACATAAAATTACTCATGTATAAACAAGTGTTTTAATCATGGCATGGCAAAAGGACTTAAAACTTTCTTTGAAGGTTCATCACATATAGCATATAACACATTTATGAGCACATAATATAAACATGTTACACATCAAGTTTAGCCATTAAATTAATCTCCATTAATTTAAGCATGATATTTATGTGTCATTAGTTTCTCTATAATTATGAGGATGAGACTATTTCAACTTTGGTTATTATCTCCAAATCAAGACAACAAGAAGTGCGGTCGAACTAAGCCATCAGGCAACCACAATCCCGCACTAATTCAAGAAACCAAGAAAGTAGTCCATGTGGCCGAAACTAAGCAATAGATGGTCTCGATGAACGTAGGCCAATTGCATTCACAATTCCACATGGATCTCCAATCATTGAATCAAGAACTTTGTTTCTCAATTTTAGCAATTATGAACTCTTCATAATTCTAACTTCGTTTTATCTTTGAAACTTTGATTGCGATCAAGTTTGGGAAACACAATCTCGATGAACGCAGATTAGCCATCCAAACCTTGAACCAATCTTAGAATCACAAGAGTAAAACAAATAGGAAAATCAAACCCCAAGATCCTCACATAAACCAACTACCCAAAACCCATTCCAGATCAGCAAGTCTGGACTGGTTCTGTTACTGGTTTTGTTGGACCTCTCGAAAATTCCAAATTCTGATTTCAACCAAAAATCAGACAATCTGATCCTTATGTGCGGCCGCCCAAAACTCACTGTGCGGTCGCCCAAACATGTGCGGCCGCCCAAGTGATTTTGTGCGGTCGCCCAAACTGATCAGAATGTACAGAATTTTGAAGTTCGAAAATTTTGTCTCAAAATTGTTTTTCCCCGATTATTAAAACTTTGATCCAATCAAAAATTAATAACCAACAATTCTGAATCCACCATAATTTATTTATTGCGATTGAATCGTGCGATTAAAGTTGCAAAACAATAAACCACATAAAATCACATAACACATAAACATCACATATTCCAATATTCATATCATGCAAGGCACATAAACAATTTATATACACATAACATGATCTAGGTATTGAAATAATCAACATGAACGGGGCTCTGATACCACTGTTGGGTTTCGTAGATACATGCGCAGCGGAATTTAGCATTTAAAATTTTGAAACCCGAAGCCATGGATCCGTTCATATGATTAAATCAAATACAACATAAGAATAAAGGAATAAACTAACCCTTGATGGCTATCAAATTCTCTTGGTCTTTGGTGGAGGTTTGAAGACTTGATCACGATCACAAAGCTTGAACACGAACTTTGAAGATGATGATTTTCACCCTCTAGCGGTATCCACACTTCGAACGAATATCAAAGGAGCTTCTTTGATCTTGGTTGCTAGACCAAATTGTGAAACACTTTTTCACAATCAAAAGAACTATATGGAATTTATTTTGTGTATTATTTTGTTCTTCAACCAAGAATGTCTTAGAACAAAATAAACCCTCTCTCAAACTCTTTGAGACTCACAAAATCATTAGCTTAGAGTGCTGGCCGAATTTGGTCTTTTATACACAAGTATGACCTATTCCAAATAGGAAACTTGTGTCAAAATCCGTCCAAAATTCGTTTCCTAATCAAATTAGGAATCTGCCACCCGACAGTACTGTGCGGCCGCCCAGAATGCACTGTGCGGTCGCACAACTATCTGAAACAAAACTGGTACAAAAATGGGCTAAGTGTGCGGCCGCCCAGTCCATACTGTGCGGCGACACTTCCCCAGAAAGTCCAGAATTTCCAAAATTCCAATGTAGTCCTTTTAAAGATTCGTTCTATTGTGTGTGACCCTCTAGGATTATACTAAGTTGGCAATGGGTTCAAACATGAAACCATAAGATATGATTAGGTTCTAGCAAACCGTCATACCTACCCAATTAGTATAACTAGATACAAGTTCGCATTCCTCTTAGAATATGTCATAATCCTTTTGTCCTCGACGTCATTGAACACAAGTCATGGTCAAACAGTCAACTTGTTTTGTTCAATACTTTCTCGATTCCGAATATGTTGATAATCCAAATGCTATTGATCCAATCAATCCATTTGAGTCCGGCCGAACATTTCATCAACATCATTCCTTCGAGGGGCCCAAGCTTGACATCTCTCCGTGGAGGGACAAATCCATTTAGCTTATTATTCTTCCCAACGTGAATCCGATTATGCCAATCATACCCTTTATAACTTCCCGGTTAAAGGTAGCGTTTGAATATGTCAAACATAATGTTCATCAAGTGGAAGACTATAATAACTTCATGTCTAAGGATTCAAATGACATAACTAATATGAGATATATGTTTGACATGGACCATGACATAAATCTCATACAGCGGGTTATGTCCAGTATCTTGTTCCAAACAAGTACCCATAAATCTAACATGATCATCGCATGATCATTTAGGCTTTATACTAGTGCTTAACAAGTACTAGGGACTGAGATTATTATAAGTAAACATAAACAATAATAATAATCAAAACATCTCTTTATTGATATGAAATAAATGATAACAATTACAACGTTTATTAAACGTGCCTAGGGCACCACTACCAACACTTAGTCCCTTTCTCTTTGCCCTGATAATGGACGAAGTGACGAGGTCAATCCAAGATGATATTCCATGGTGTATGTTATTCGCAGATGATATTGTGCTGATTGATGAGACAAAAAAAGGTGTTGAAAGTAAATTGGAGTTGTGGAAACACACTTTGGAATCTCGAGGTTTTAGGTTAAGCAGAAGCAAGACTGAATATATGGAGTGTAAATTTAGCAAAGTTGGAAGCAGAGAGGCAGGAGTGATCACATTCGATGGAAAGATTGTCCAAGCTTCCGAGTTCTTTCGCTATCTTGGATCTATTATCCAAAAAGATGGAGAATTAGATGGAGATGTGGCTTATAGGATTAAAGCAGGTTGGTTGAAGTGGAAGAGTGCCACAGGGTTTCTTTGTGATCGTGGCATGCCAAATAGATTAAAGGGAAAATTCTATCGTACGGCAATTAAGCCTGCACTGCTTTATGGCACTGAATGTTGGGCCGTGAAACAGTGTCATATTCATAAGATGAATGTAGCGGAGATGCGTATGCTACGATGGATGTATGGGCATACAATAAAAGATCGATTGAGAAATGAGGTGATCAGGGGTAAAGTAGGAGTTGCGCCCATTGAGGATAAAATGAGGGAGCATCGTCTAAGGTGGTTTGGTCATGTGAAACAGAGACCGAGTGATGCACCGATTAGGAGGCCTGAAGAGTGGAGAAGTGATAAAATGGCGAGGGGTAGGGGAAGACCCAAGCAAACTTGGATTAAAGTGATTGAAAATGATATGAGTTTACTCGGAGTGGATGAAGATGTGGTGTTGAAGAGGCCGGAGTGGATGGCGAAAATTCATGTGAATGATGGGGGTTGATCGTACTTTTAATTATTATTATTATTTATTTATTTATTTTATTTTATTTTCTCCATCCTTGTCTCTCTCTCTCTCTCTCTCTCTCTCTCTCTCTCTCTCTCTCTCTCTCTCTCTCTCTTCCTTTTATCACGATGACATATGAGGATTCATGTTAGCCGACCCCAAATTATTTTGGGACTAAGGCTTTGTTGTTGTTGTTGTTGTTGTTGTTGTAGCCACATGATCTACTAATTGAGTCAAATGTACCCGAGAGGTTACATTTGACTTATCTATAGTGTACCCCACGAATGTTAAATTTCACGATTCTTTTGTCCCAAATGAATGAGATTTTTGTAAAAACCTTTCTCCCTAAATGTTTGTTGACCAATTTTTTTTCACTGAATAACAAGAATATTCATACATCTTTGTCATTGACTGTAGAAAAATTGAACATTTCAGAAGATCTCTTAAATAATCTGAACATTCATTTAGGGATGGAGGGAGAAATTTTTATAACCATCAAGGAATACATAAATACATTTCAGAATTTCGAAATCCCAGCTTCGAAATTTAAGAAGAAAATAATAAAGCAATTATGCCAGTAACTGACAAAGAATGAAGCTAAATTAGAGGTAAAAAAACATACAAACAAACAAGAAGAAGAAGGATTTGACGGACCTCAGTGGGAGGGAATTGGGGGAGATTATCATCAGGGCCTTGAAGGAGACGTTTCATTCGAGGCATGAAATCGTTGTTCCAAATATATTCATCGGAGGTAATGGGGTCTTCTTTTTCGCCACCCCAGTATTTGCGTAGCTCGGTGGTGACGGGTGGTCCGCCGTACTCTCCGGGGGCTACTCCGGTGGACCATTTCAAGGGCTTTTTCTTGGGTAAGATGATCTTTGTGGGGAGTAAAGGTTTGTTGGAGTCCTGTGGCACGGGCGTGGCTGTACAGGTGATTGATAACTTGTATGGATAGGAGTTCACTACCGCCATTCGCCTTCTGATTTGGGGTGTGTGTGTCGGAGACTGCCGGCGTTTCCTGCTTTGTTTGGTTGGTAATTGGCTTGGCTGGGAAGAAAAAAATCTCAAGACGAAAATATATCCCTTCCCCTCTTTCCGTTGTGTGGCGGGGACGCCCGGACAAATCTTTAAATCTTGGCCAAAAATAATGGGTTAACCACATTTAGACCCTATCGATGAGCTTATAGCTCAATGGTATCCGGTGGAAGGATAGAGTCCTCTTTTTGCAGAGGTCTCAGGTTCGACTCACGTAGGGAGCATGTGGAGCGCGGGAACGTCTATGAGAGATTTCTAGAGAGGTAATAGATTCCAATATGGGAATTTGTAATAGATAGGGCAATAGATCTGTAATAGACTTCATAGGGGCTTGTAACACGATGACAATTGCCTTAAATGATATGATACAAACTTTCAAAAAAAAAAAAACCACATTTAGACCCTAAAGTTAGAGTGATATACCACTCTTTCAAACGAACCCTGATGTTTTTTTCGTCAAATCAGACTTTTGGCGTGTAAAAACCTCGCCAGTTAGGGCCTTTTTTATGGAATTCGTTCAAAATATCAGTTAAAAAGCATGTGACATGCACGTGACTAACAGAATTGGGTAATTTGAACTTCTATTAAGTTTGAAGGGGTTATAAATGATATTTTTCAAAAAGAAGGGGGTGAAACAAAAAAAAAGTAAATTTATATATTCTTCTTCCTCCTGTCACACACACACACACTCCCATCCTAGACTCCCACCCCGACCCAACCATTCCGCCATCAATTCCGGCGCTAAGAATTCCCCCTTTCTTTCTCTCGTTCTCTTCTATTCTCTCTCTTCTCCATATAGGGGACTAGCGAGACCTGAGAATCCGTCTGCTGATTTAGAGTCCGTATAGGGGACTAGCGAGATCCGAGAATCCGTCTGCTGGTTTAGAGTCCGTATAGGGGACTAGAGATGAATGTGAATTTGTTGAATAGACTTTGCTGATAAAGAGGTGGTGATTCTGGTGGTTCACCGCGGACCAAATTGCTATTTTGAAGTTGTATGCTGCTTGGAGATGCAGTTGACTTTTGCGGGGTGCGGGCACAGTTGACTGCGGACCGAAAGAATGCTTTCCCTTTAGCAAGAAAAATGTCGAGATTTACCTTGACTTTTGTAAGAAAGATACACCTTACTTTGAGTCTAGTGGGAGTTTCTATCTAATTTTAATTCTGACATGCCTTAAGGGCGGATCAAATTAATGTGTGCCCATCTGTGTCTCCGAGGGCGGAACTGTCGTGACTTTGACGAAGAATGTAGATCTTGCTGATTCTGGGTGTGTCCGGACTTTGTTCCTGCCTGATTTCTTCTTTTGACAAGGGCCGGCTGAGGCACTTTGTAGATACCCCGATCTCGCACCCTTTATCAAACCCCTTTTAACCGGTCTAAACCCTAAAATTGACCTAGAACCCCAGATTTGGCTATGTGGGCGTGTCGTGGGCCTTATCTGTGCATCGAATGGATTAACGGACTTCAAATTCATGATCAGAGCGAAAAAACGAGTAAACAGGCTTGTACTTCAATTTTTGAGATGCGGGACCCAAAACGGAGCCCGCACCCTTAGAACTGCTCGTTACCGTCCATTCTGTGCACTTAAAAATATATTATTGTCATCCCTTTCTCACTAACGTATTTCAGATAGACGGAAGTGACCACTGAATTATTTCTAGCAACTTTCATGTTGGGACCGCGGACAACTGGGACACCGTAGTGCGCGCACACGGACGAAACTTGGACTGTTGCGGAGCCAATACCGGAAGAAATATTTGAAGTCATGCACGTCTAGCACATTCAAAGAGGAATTAATGAGAGCCAACCACATTTCAGCAAGTGGAGAGAGTTGGTTGGGCAATTGGATAAAGCATTGACCAATCGGAGCGCGACAAGTGGCATTCAAGGATTCCCCAGCCAGCTACTACCACCACCGTACGGCCAGCTCAGAGGAGTACTCCCCCAACAGAGCCGTACGGCTCCTTTCCCCTGGCAGTTCAGCATTTTTGATCTTCAACAACTTGGTCATTCAAGGCAACATTAAGACCATTTCCAGCCATTCTTACCCGGGTAGATGAACCCTAAAACACCCCCTAGACCTAGACAAGGGTACCTAGGAGTAATTTGCACCCTCCCCCATCCAATATACTACCTAACTCATCCATTTACCACACATGTTCTTACTACAACAAGAGGGCCACACAACTCATACACTCCACACAACCATCCAAGCACTCTCTCTACTCTCAAATATCAGTCCATACACCACCATATCACCATCATAGAACCACCCTAAACACTTAACCAAAACAAAGCAAACAACTCAATCCAAACACAAGGCACAAACACCTTCAAGAAAACCCAAAAAAGTCTTCCCTTGGAAGCAAAGAAAGTACCACCTAGGTAATCTTTTTTTCTTGTAATCTCTATACATGTAAAATGTACCTCTTCATGTAGTTTGTTAAGAGGTCTAGCCACTTGTTAGGGTAGACCTCCATTGTTGAACCAAAGATGTAATGTTGGATGTTCTTGCCATGTTCTTGATCAATGAATGTTTATACTCTTGATATTCAGTGGTCATCACTTGTTATTGTTGTAGATCTTGTATATATTATGTATATTACATGTTCAATGTTCATGTTTGTGGATTTGGGGAGATTTGTAAATATCTACATGTGTTTTCATCTAAAACCCCAAATCTGTCATTGTCTATCTTTTTCCATGTAAAGCATCATCAAAACATGCCTAAATAAGTGATTTGCCACGCCTTTTGTGTCAATAACATATAAATATTTGCACACACAAGATTTCATGTTCATAGCACTTCATTTAGTTGAGTTTTGATACTTGTTTTCATGATAATGTGACTGTCCAGCAAGATCTCCAGTTTTGACCACTCTGTCTTGTCACCTTCATTTATCATACAAAACTTGGTCTTTGATCTTTTTCCATAAAAGATATTTTTTTCTAAACAGAACGAGGAAAATAAGCATATAAATATCATATTTTTACCCCGAGTATAAGTAGCTCTTTCCATTTTTTGTTTCAACTCTCTGTTCTCAGATTGATGTGGTTCCTGCTCTGAGATCAAAATGTCAGAGGTGTTTTTACATGCTTAAAATTTCTTTATGGACTTGTAACTTGGTATGATTCATATTAAATATGTTATGAAAAAGTTTCATGTTTGGTGATTTCCATGATTCCCACGTTTTCATGATGTAAATGATAGATCTTTTGTGGGTATGCACCATTTTTCCTGTTCTGACTGCTTATGAGTTCATCTTGCATAACTTGTTTGGACATCCTAAAATGCTCCTAAAATCAACACAAAAATCATGTGTGATTTTTAACATGTTAGGAAGAATTTTTCACCTTTGCTTTTCAGATTGCATAAGTTTTGAGACAGGTACATCAAAGAGAATAGACAACAGTCCATAAAATGGAGACAACTTGGATCTTGGACATTTACTCTTTTCAAGGGATTTGTCTCCCATTTTATTCATTCATGTGTACATTATAATCCCCCCTTTTGTGCTTTCCTTACTTGATATGAATGCTCAAAAACATTTTCAAAACCAAGTGAGAGTCCACCCAAACCGGCTCTCATTTGTGAGTTTAAGCAAACATACCTAGAATAGGAAGACTCCTTCGTACATAAAATCACCATTTTTGTTAAGGCATAAAAACAAGGCATAAAATTAACTTAAGAGGCATGGATGCTAGAGACCATCACGGGCGAGGAGAGTGCCTAACCCCTTCTTTTCTCGTAACTTAGCCCCCGAACCCACTTTCTCAAAATAAAAGGTTTTGTCTTCATTTTTCCTAAAATAAAGTGAGGTGGCGACTCTTGTAATTCAATCAAAACTTCGAGAGGAAACCATTCGTGTGAAACCGAGCGCGGATCCCCGAAAAAGGGCGGTCCGAGCGCGGGCTCTCACAGTGGCGACTCTGCTGGGGACATTTTTTCAAAGTGGGCTTGGGCTAGACTCTAATTTTTGTGCATGCCATGCTTTATATGCTTTGCCTTGTTTGTATATATTTCTAACATATTTTTTGTAGGGACGTTTATTTTACCTCTTGTGTATATATATATGCGTGGTGAATGTTCCCTTTAAATAAAAAAAATTGAAAAATTGAAAAAAACAAAAAAAAATAAAATTCTTTTTTCTTTATTGCTTTCAAAAAATCATTTTTCAAAAGTGTAGATACCTCACACACATACACATTTTTTCGAAATTGCGATTTTAGAACCGTACAAACCTTAGGGAGTGTTACCTGAGGACATAAGGGAGCTCATCGACTTCCCATTAGGGTCCGCGGTTAACATTCCCGTCCCAAAGCGCGCCTAATTGTCGTTGCGATGGGTGTAAGCCTTGCCTTCCCTTCCGAAGCCTCGAGTTCATGTTTTCAAAAATGACACGTCCCAGACTTCATGCCGGTTTTTGTCTAGCAATTTCCCTTCAATCCTATGCATTCCTAAAAAGGTTATAAACGACCTCAATTATGGATATCATGTGGAATTCTTGGATTGACTTGAAATTGCCAAGATCCTCACATAGACCGTAACCGAATGGTGGATCCCAGAAAGAGTATAGGCCCTTCGCTAGGGGCTCGGACGGCCAATAGTACAGGTGAAAAACGTTGGTCCTATACTTTGGAGACGGTATCCACTATTCCAGGATTAATGCAAAACGTGTCAAAACAAAGCAAGGTGCTTGTCCGGCATTCATAGGTTTGTGCGTTGCTTGCGCTTCAAATTTTGAAATAAAAAAAAACAAAAAAAAATTAGTTTCTTTAGTTCATAAAACTTTTGCACATAAAACTTCATTCCTCAAAATCTAAAATAGGTTTCCTTTTTCATCCGACTTGTAGAGGGAGAATTCTTCTTGTTCTCTAGCGTGACATTCAAGGTCCATTCCAAGCGCCACTTTGATCAAATCTTACTCCAGGTACTCTTCCAGCTATGACTAAAGGGAACAGGCGTTTTGTACCGGACCCTTGGAGGGAGGAATGGCTGAGACAACGACTGGAGACCCATTTCAATGAAAGGATGACTAGCTTTAAACCCAACCCTCGAATGGAACAGTGGTTGAAAGAGCGTTTGGAGGCACATTTAGATCTTATGTTAAAAGTTCTTCCAAGAATGTCAAAAGGAAATGGCTGACCGTGTTGTGGCTCTTTTATCTGACCAACCGAAGCTTAAGAATTCTATGCAGACTTGTCCTGGTCCGGAAGCACCAAAGGAAGGAGCCTCATTTGAGATGCCTAATCAAGATGTGAAGAATGACGAATCACTTCTTTCGGAGATACAACCAATGCTTAACAATCATATGGTGATTCATTCCCCGCTAGCCATTCTAGAAACATCAAAGCTCAGCACCACAATGGTCCCTTTTGGCCATGATGCACTCCCAGAACGAATTTTAGATCCAGAAAACCACCGAAGGCTCAGCGACTTTGCCAACTTGCTGCCCGATCATCACACAAGAATCAGCAAAACATGAGTTTCTTCCGGTCACACTTCCCAATCAAGATGATGGGACGAAGCATGATAAGTCTCCCAAGTTTAAAGGCCAACAGGGGCTCATTGATCCCCTATTAGATTGCTCTGTAGTCGAATTGAAGAAGGATGAGAATGTTTTAGTCATGTCCCCTGATCAGGAATCCAATCGCGAAAGGGTGGATCCTCCTATTCCAGAAAGTCATGTAAGGCTCAATGACCCTCCAGCAAGTTCTCTTTTGACTCCAAGAACAAGAGTTATTAACCTCAAGGGTAGTTCATCCATAAGCAAGGAGTTACAACAGAAGCTCAGCAAACCTCTCAAGATGAATGGGCGTATTCCTAATCCCCCTGGATCGGGTAAATCTACTTGTGTCGACGATAGCTCACCTTTTTCCTCTAAAGGCGGCCCAATGGCTACCGCCGATGTATTTTCCAGATTGAAAGATGCCCCGGGTATTTCACGAATGAAAAGGAGAAGAAATGATCAACACTTAAGCCATGTAGATGTTCCATTTTGCATGTCGTCCCAAAGGCTAATGGTGCCACTTTTTAGAATGGGTCCTGATGGGGTCCTGTGGCCTATACAAGAATGAAAGATTCTCCGCCCGTCACATCCGGCACCGAACCGTAGCAAGTATTGTGAATATCACGGAAAAGCCTTACATACTACTATTGAATGTTACATTCTCAAGGATAAAGTCCGTAATCTCTTGGGGGCTCGGAAGCCCGAGCCAGATATTTGATCCATGGAGCTCACTTGACTCTTAAGGCCGCTGCTTTTCACTCCGACGGCGTAGGTAATAAAGGACAGACTTTTGGTTTGCTAGCTTGCAAAGCTGCAACACTTTTGTTCACTTTTGGAGATTTCTAGCTTCCGGTATCTAGATCTCTTTTTGCTTGTGACTGGGCTCCCCGCCCGTACTCCTAATCCTGTCCCCTTTTGCGTATCGCTTAGTAATGTGCTCACACATCTTCTTTGCCTTCTAAGTATAAGAGTGTGTTGTTGTCTTCGTGCTTTTAGTTTATTGCTTGTCATGTAAAATATGTTTTCAGTCAATGAACTTGCCTTATAACCAAGTGCTTTCTTAATTCAGACCCTCAAACAATTAATCTCACTTAATTAAAAGCAATCAATGAAATCTGAATAAATTTTAGACTGTGATTAATTGATATGGGAACTAGGGCCAAAGGCAATCAGCGAAGTTCACGAAGGCAATCGACAAAGTCACCCGACGAACGAAGATTTCAAGGTGCAATCAAGCGCATGGTCAGAGAGACCAATCAAATGGAAAATACTGAAGATATCACGCAACTGCAAGTGTCGGCGATTTTCCTTTAATGTATAATGTGTTGTAAATTCTCGCATTTTGTAAATTTGTGTATTGTTATGTTTCAGAAGCTATGATGTTTCTTCTTGAGTGCAAAATATATATATATATATATATATATATATATATATATATATATATATGATAGACAAATTATAATACCTCGCAAGTGCACGAGCTATCGTCATAGCAATATGCAAAAGACAAGGGTCGAACCACAGAGACTTGGATTAATTCTAAGTTATGTATCTATTTTAAAAACAATAAAATAAAAGATAATAAAATAAGATAGATGATCAACATGAAATAGCATATTATGATGAGAAAGCAGAATATAGATTCACAATCATCTCTTCTATGCTATGTTAATAATATAAAAACACCAATTACAATTCAAGGATTCATTCACCGTTTTAAGAATTTGGACGGTTAGGTGGCCGGGTTGTAATCCTAATACTCTCTTTATGTTCTACTTTCCGCAAGGTCCGTTTCACATGCCAAGAGTTCATGAAGTTCTTAAGAATATTTGAACCTAGATCTTTTTGACTTCCGCAAGGTCCTCAATTGGATCTAATCACCATAATATTGGTCAATGTATAAATCTCCACGCAAGTGCAAGAATTTATACCCAAGTAGTTAAAGAGCCAAAATTATCTTAACATAAAGTTGAAACTCTAAAACAGCATTAAGAATTACTATGATGAACAAAAAAAGATACTGGATTGGAAGAATTAAAAATAAAACATAGAATTGATAAAAGTTACCTCCAATTCGTAGTTGGTGAAATTAGTTCTTCATAGACAAAGAACCAATTCCTCCAACCTTGCAAACCTTACAAAATATTAACTAGCTACATGATTGAAAAAAAAAATACTAAAAACCTAGTCTAATATTTATAGGGAAAAACTAAATCTAAAACCTAAAAAGAAAAGGAATTATAAAAGAAAAAGGAAATCAAAAGGAAAAAGGAAACTAAATAAAAATCCTAAATAAAATAGAAAACTTAAAATCGTTCTTTGTAATGCTTGCGGCTGACTTTTAGGGCTGGACATCCGAAATTACACTTTAGTCCCTAGAGTTTTACGATTTTGCAGTTCAGTCCCCAGACTTTCAAAATGTACAAAATAGTCCCTGGTCTTTCAGATTACTGCAGTTTGGTCCTGAATTTTCAGAACTGGCAGATTGGTCCTTGGATTTCAGCATTCTTTGCACAGCAGTCCTTGGCCTTCATAAGTTTACTCCATTAAGCACTTTTCATCCCTCTTCATTGTAAATTGAGCACATAACCACCCTTCACAACAAAAGCACAAAAAGAACCTAATCAAATAACAAAAGCTTGAGAACAAAGCAATAATTAAGCTTAAAAGTATCGAATAGAATGAGTAAAATCAAATACCCCCAAACTTAATCATTTACTTGTCCTCAAGTAAAATTAAAAAAATAAAACTAAACTACTAAACAATAAACATAAATACTTCTATAACACGAAAATAAAGAAAACTACTACAATATTTTTGGGTCTCTCCCGTAGTTAACATGAAAAACATACTACCATACGTCTCAACACGGGTTAGGAACAAGACCATGCAAATGACTATACACTTGGAATAAATTAAATACTTTTCTCAGGCAAAATGATCAAGCTATAAATCTCTTGTGCATATAGAATATAAATACCGTTTCTTAGCCTATCAAGATATGAATAACTTTATAAAGCATAGTACCCAAACACTCTCTTGTTGAATCCGCATTAAAGCAAGGCATAAGAAAAATTCAACACATGATTCTCCTTTGATGAGCTCCCACACAATTTATCACTTGATTCCCCTTTATATTTATTTATATATTTATCCACATTATTTCTGGCTATTTAGGTCTTCGTAGGTACAAGAATTTTTATTTATTCTTGGAATGGGGATTGGCACCAAGGATTGGGAATTATCGTATTACCACATATCCCTTTTATATTTGGCCTTTATCGCATTTTTGCGATCATTCGATTCAATGATTTCACTCCTTGCCATTTCTCCCACTCTTCTTAACTAAGACCATTTTAGTGGGGATTTTTTTTATACTCAACTGGGACTCACTTCAAGTAGACTCATGGTCCAATTTAACTCATGCCTACCTTTTAATTACACAATCTCACATAAGATAATGATAGGGTACTATAACTCGATAAAGATACCCAAAATTTTAACACCCAAAGATATGGTATAATATGAATAGTGCACTCGGGAGTTATAGCTTAATCATGGAACCTAAGTTAAATATTTAATAAATTCTAAATATACAGAAATTCACAAGCTTTTATCCATATTTGCAAAATAAATTATCATTGGTGGTAGTTAAAAAAAGTACAAAAACTACGAGAGAATTTTCTTTTATTTTATCAAAAGCAAGAAAATGAGTTTGACCGCACCGAAATTGCATACGTTCTCCCTAGGACAATAAGGAGCTCAGGCCACCGTAGTTCGAACCCGACAAAAACAAAAATAGAAAAACAATTTATAACTAAAAAATACAAAAAACAAATAAATAAAAAATGCTTCCCACCCCCAAACTTAAAATGAGGAATGTCCTCATTGTGAAAAAAAGGGTAAGAACACATATGACATGGTGGTTATGGCTCTCATATTATATTGCCATCGATGATCCCACACAAACACAAAACAGATAGTTATCCCACACTACCTGTAATTGCATCCACATATCAATTCCCCCAATCCCCTTCAAGATACTCACATGAATAACAATTTTCATACCAAGCAGTTTATAGCATCCTTATATTGGCAAGTTTTAGAGTACAAAAAACTTACCTCAAACTCTTTGCCAATGTGATTACCTGATCAGAACAGATAGGCTTACGGTAAAAAAGGTAATGGCTGTCAGATGTCGAAGTAGGTCAGACGAGGATGAGGTTTAGATGCCTCCTTGTTGAAATCAGGAAGTGAGTAAGGACGGCGTTCAATGGTGATAGCAGGTGCGGACGGTGGCAGGGACTAGATGAAGAAGATGATGTCTGGAGCCCGGCGTTGTTGAATCGGTGGTGGAGAAGGGAATGGTGAGTCAGTGGCTGTGAACGGGGAGAGAGATGCGCAGGTGTCTAAGACGAAGAACGGGGCCTCGCGATTTGGCAACGGTTACCGGATTAGGCTGATTAGGCCGGGATTTGTGAGTGCCGCGCAGAGAGGGGTAGTTGGGTTAGGGTTTAGTTCTTTCCCCTTTTTTTTTTTTCTTTTTCTTTTGAATTTCAGCCCCAGTGTGCTTTAACTTCCTGCAAACCGGGTGTCCGCACTGTGTGCGCACTCACCTTTACCCATCTTTCAGTTATTTTTTATTTAACCCTTGCTCACTCATTCTGTTTTCCTTTAATCCCAATCTGCTCCTCATGTTAATAACCTGCAACTACAACAAAAAACAACCCAAGCATAATATCTATTGACCAATATAAAATAATAACTACAATTAAAAAAAAAATGGAATTGCCAGGTGACACAAATTGGAGGTACTTTAAAAAATAAAAATAAGATATTTTTGGAGGGTGACAACTATATACACTCCTCTATAAACCCACAAACTCAAAGAGACTCTTTTGAGTGACACGAAAAAAAATTAAATGAAAAAGGATAGAGTATTTACATAATTGAGACGTGTCTCAAGAAGCATAAATGCTAAGGTTTTTTTTTTTTTTTTGCATCTTGGCCAAGATAATTTTTTTTTTAAGAAAAATAACTAACAGTCAATAACTAGAATTAAAGTGCAAGTCCCCGGCAACGGCGCCAAAAACTTGATAGACAAATTATAATACCTCGCAAGTGCACGAGCTATCGTCATAGCAATATGCAAAAGACAAGGGTCGAACCACAGAGACTTGGATTAATTCTAAGTTATGTAACTATTTTAAAAACAATAAAATAAAAGATAATAAAATAAGATAGATGATCAACATGAACTAGCATATTATGATGAGATAGCAGAATATAGATTCACAATCATCTCTTCTATGCTATGTTAATAATATAAAAACACCAATTACAATTCAAGGATTCATTCACTGTTTTAAGAATTGAGACAGTTAGGTGGCCGAGTTTCAATCCTAATACTCTCTTTATGTTCTACTTTCCGCAAGGTCCATTTCACATGCCAAGAGTTCATGAAGTTCTTAAGAATATTTGAACCTAGATCTTTTTGACTTCCGCAAGGTCCTCAATTGGATCTAATCACCATAATATTGGTCAATGTATAAATCTCCACGCAAGTGCAAGAATTTATACCCAAGTAGTTAAAGAGCCAAAATTATCTTAACATAAAGTTGAAACTCTAAAACAACATTAAGAATTACTATGATGAACAAGAAAGATACTGGATTGGAAGAATTAAAAATAAAACATAGAATTGATAAAAGTTACCTCCAATTCGTAGTTGGTGAAATTAGTTCTTCATAGACAAAGAACCAATTCCTCCAACCTTGCAAACCTTACAAAATATTAACTAGCTACATGATTGATAAAAAATACTAAAAACCTAGTCTAATATTTATAGGGAAAAACTAAATCTAAAACCTAAAAAGAAAAGGAATTATAAAAGAAAAAGGAAATCAAAAGGAAAAAGGAAACTAAATAAAAATCCTAAATAAAATAGAAAACTTAAAATCGTTCTTTGTAATGCTTGCGGCTGACTTTTAGGGCTGGACATCCGAAATTACACTTTAGTCCCTGGAGTTTTATGATTTTGCAGTTCAGTCCCTAGACTTTCAAAATGTACAAAATAGTCCCTGATCTTTCAGATTACTGCAGTTTGGTCCTGAAGTTCCAGAACTGGTAGATTGGTCTCTGGATTTCAGCATTCCTTGCACAGCAGTCCTTGGCTTTCATAAGTTTACTCCATTAAGCACTTTTCATCCCTCTTCATTGTAAATTGAGCACATAACCACCCTTCATAACAAAAGCACAAAAAGAACCTAATCAAATAACAAAAGCTTGAGAACAAAGCAATAATTAACCTTAAAAGTATCGAATAGAATGAGTAAAAACTCATTCATCAATATATATATATAAAAAAATAAAAAAATGAAAGAGAGCAAAAAAGGAGATGTCAAAAAAAAGAAGAAAAAAAAGAAAAAAAAAATGAAGAAGAAGCATTATTCATTTATTCTTGTACATTCATCTTGTTATTTTAATTCAATTGTTTTAGAAAAGGTATCGCGACACTTCAAATTCATGTGTATGCCTTCAACGACGGCAATTGACATTTCGTTCTGAAGACTTCATCGCTCGTTGCACAAAGACAAGACAAGGACCGAGGGTCACACAATCTCATGTGACATCACAGTTTCAAGGAGCACCGCGCATGCAAGGCCAGCCTGCACTAAAGAAGATCTCGATCTTTCAACTTTGGGCAAAGCACCATCAACGACGACAACTGGTGGCTTTTGTTGGAGACCAACGTGCTCTACCAACCCCTTACACTGAGGGAGCCCAAGAACCAAAATCCAGACGGCCTCTAACAACGTATCCAATATTGGAAAGCGAGACAACGATGAAGGCCTCTCACCAAATGAGGTCGATCTGCGGCACGAATCACAACTCTTGCCCAACGATGTTCTCATGTCGATTTGTCACGGTCTAATTTGTGTTCAAATGATTTGTCAAGCTTATTTAATCAGAATTAAAATGTTAATCCAATTTTAGAAGGGTCCATTTGATTTTGAGGCACTTGACCATTAACGCTTGTTCAAGTCTTGAGTCTTTGATTTCAATGTGTGAGCATGCATATTCTCCTGAGTCTAGGGGCTTCCCCCTACTCTCGTCCTTCCGTCATCTCATTTCTGCGCAAACACAATGTCGGATGTCCCACTGGGATTTCCCTTTGCTTCCACAAAATACTGGCCTCGTGCCTTCCCCTGCCAACTCCTGCAAGTTGTCACAGCAAAAGAGACAAAGGAATGCTATTCTTTAGATCTCAGAATCTCAATGCCGGCAAGAGATGTCGAATGAATGAACATAAAACTGGGGCTGCATGTCAGAGTTTTGGGTTTTACTTCAGAAGCACCGATGTGGTTTCATGACAATACGATTTGTTGAGAATGGTTTGCTCCGGGTGACACGGACATTCAGATGGCAAAACGCCAGGGTACAAGACAACTCTCATAGACAGTTGATCTTTTGAAGGGACTCAGAAATGCAAAGATTAACTTTTGAGAATCATCATCATTTTCAGTAACTCTCAAGATTGAGGACATCAAGAATGTGGGATAACTCTCATAGACAGTTAGGTCCCTTAATGTGTGGATCATCAGAACAGTGCCAGCTCAAATTGACAATATGGCCCGCAAATCTCAAAGCTCGATCTTCGGAAATATTAGGATTGTGTCCCGCCGAACAACTCTCAATGACAATTGATTCCTCAAAGAAGAAGTATTGAATGTCAAAATCCGCGAATCATGATCAACAGCAAAGCAACGAATGTGGGATGACTCTCATAGACAGTTAGGTCCCTTTATGTGTGGATCATCAGAACACAGCGCCATCTCAAAGTGACTATATGGCCCGCAAAGCTCAAAGCTCGTTCTTCAGCAATATCAGGTTTGTGTCCCGCCGAACAGCTCTTAAAGACAGTTGATTCCCCAAAGAAGGAGTGCTGAATGTCGAACCCTGTGAATCATGATTAACAACAAAGAATCAAATGTTTGATTAACTCTCAATGACAGTTAAGCCCCCAGAGGACGAAACACCAAAGCATGAAGTTGTCTCAAAACGACAATTTAGATCAATGTGAGATTCACTCTTCAAGTGCAACAAGAGCTTCATATGCCAAAATGCAGGGGCTTGTCCTATTACATGACTGGGGCTTTCATAGCCAACATCTGGGGTTGATCTTTGAGAGATACTGGGGCTTCAGCAGCAAGAATGTTGGGGGTTGATATCAGAAAGAACAAATGGAGCTTCTTCAGCCGACAACTGGGGCTGTCCGACCGTAGCATCCGGAGATATACTGTCGAGTAGTCTGGATCAAATGGGTGTTTGTAACTGACCTTTTGAGTGCTCGCGCTAGGCTTTCGACTCTGCTTCACCATACACATCTCCATACTCCTCATTTTCGCAAAAATGCAAAATTCAAAATAAAGTGCACAATCCATTTCATTCATGATTCTCCCTCTATTCATTCATAATCTTTCGCTCATTAATTCATAATAAACGAAGTTTGAAATGCAAGCAATGCACAAGCGTAAAAAAAAAATCAAAATCAAATGCAAAAAAAAAAGAAAAAAAAGTTCATCATGCAAATAAGTGAAAAGTGACTTTCATCCATCAAGAGCAAATGGTTGCAAAATGAAAAGAGAGTGTTTTCTTCTCTCAAACTTTCTCCGGATCTCTCGATCTTAAAGATTTCATTCCATGTATGTGTTCTAAAATATTGTTGCACATGAATGACACTCTCGAGCACATCAATGTCAAGATATATTCTGCTTGCTCGTGAAAATCTCTTGCAGGTACACATCCACCCTGCCACATCATGGTCCTCACAAGAAGGTTACTTTTCAACATCAATGCTCAGGGAATGAGATTTCCCAATGGCTTTTCAAAAACTAAAATCTGTTCGAATTGCCAAATTCGAACTACGTTGGTCTGATTCTCGAAAGAGATACGTAGGCAGCTTGAATCTTTAGGCACGACCACATACTTACAAAAAAAATTATTATGCAGGTACGAAGTTGACATCACAAAGAACCACACCATGGTCTTCACAAAAAGTTCCTCGTCAACAGCAATGCTCAGGAAATGAGATTTCCCAATGGCTTTTTGAAAAATAATATGTTCGAGTTGCTAAATTCGAACTACGTTGGTCTGATTCTCGAAAGAGATACGTAGGCAGCTTGAATCTTCATGCATGACCACATACTTGCAAAAAATCTTATGCAGGTACAAAGTTGGTTCCCCACAGCAAATTACATCTTGATTTGACAAAGAGGTTGCTCATCGCAAAACATCAAAAATCTCATCACATAGCAACTCCAAAAGCAGGGAAGCCTGACTGTGAGATAATCAAAAACCCTTTTAGGAGGAACAGAGATTCAAAATGAGGTTGCAGCACTCAATACAATGCCAAGAGACCACACGAAGCGATGGTTCGGTGCTTAACAAAGCACAAAAATCTCATCACACAGCAAAGCAAAAGCAGAAGGACCAGGTCACAGCTCAACATGCAGCGTATCCTTGAAATCATCTTCATGATAGTAGTCTTGAATTTCTCATTATCAAAATCATATTAGGTTGAGACGCCTCTTAAAACTCTCAAAATCACTTTCGGCAGAGACGCCTCTTAAAGTTCTCATCATCAAATGACTTTAGGCCGAGATGCCTCTTAAAACTCTCTAAATCATCTTTGGCCGAGACGCCTCTCAAAGTTCTCATTATCAAAATCACTTTAGGCCGAGACGCCTCTTAAAACTCTTAAAATCACTTTAGGCCGAGACGCCTCTTAAAGCTCTCAAAATCCTTTCGGTTGAGACGCCTCTTAAAGTTCTCATTATCAAAATCACTTTAGGCCGAGACGCCTCTTAAAGCTCTCAAAATCATTTTCGGCCGAGACGCCCCTTAAAGTTCTCATTCTCAAAATCACCTTAGGCCGAGACGCCTCTTAAAACTCCCAAAATCACTTTCAGCCGAGACGCCTCTTAAAGTTCTCATTATCAAAATCACTTTAGGTCGAGACGCCTCTTAAAACTCTCAAAATCACTTTAGGCTGAGACGCCTCTTAAAACTCTCAAAATCACTTTAGACGCCTCTTAAAACTCTCAAAATCATTTTCGGCCGAGACGCCTCTTAAAACTCTCAAAATCACTTTAGGCCGAGACGCCTCTTAAAACTCTCAAAATCACTTTAGGCCGTGACGCCTCTTAAAACTCTCAAAATCATTTTTGGCCAAGACGCCTCTTAAAACTCTCAAAATCACTTTAGGCCGAGACGCCTCTTAAAACTCTCAAAATCATTTTCGGCCGAGACGCCTCTCAAAGTTCTCCCGACCTGCGCAACATCGTATGTTCCCTCTTTGAAATCATATTGTTCAACCTTGGTCTTCTCGGGCACCCGAGATTACCTCCCCAGAACTGCGCAACGTCGTATGTTCCCCCTTTGAAATCATGTTGTTCCACCCTGGTCTTCTCGGGCACCCGAGATTACCTCCCCTGAACTGCGCAACGTCGTATGTTCCCCCTTTGAAATCATGTTGTTCCACCCTGATCTTCTCGGGCACCCGATATTACCTCCCCCGAACTGCGCAACGTCGTATGTTCCCCCTTTGAAATCATATTGTTCCACCCTGGTCTTCTTGGGCACCCGAGATTACCTCCTCAGAACTACATTGTGACTTGATTCCTGCAAGGGATACGTAGGCAGTTTAAGCACTTGAGCTCAGTCGCCCGCTCTCATAAATATTTGATCATGTTAACCTCCTCCCCAGCAAAGAGACAACACATCTCAATGCAAAGCAAAGAGACAATACATCTCAATGCTATCCCCATCAATTTCTTGTTTTTTAATAAACCTGAACTACGATTGGTCTGATTCTCGAAAGAGATATGTAGGTAAACCAGGAACCCGGTACCGACAATTGTTTGTGTTAGTTTGACTGTTTGTTTGAGTTAGAACTACAGAGGCTTGAATCTCAAAAGAGATAGGAAATCCTACTTTTGACCGAGCCGTTACACCATAGACGAGATCGTTTGTCTTTTAGTGATCGTAGAATCCCCTTTACATTACAAGGAGATTCGACGAGGGTCTCTGTAGATACACCGATCTCGCACCCCTTATCAAATCCCTTTTAACCGGTCTAAACCCTAAAATTGACCTTAAACTCCAGATTTGGCTATGCGGGAGTGACGTGGGCCTTATCGGTGCATCGAATGGATTAACAGACTTCAAATTCATGATCAGAGCGAAAAAATGAGTAAACAGGCTTGTACTTCAATTTTTGAGCTGCGGGACCCGAAACGTGACCCGCACCCTTAGAACTGCTCGTTACTATCCATTCTGTGCACTTAAAAATATATTATTGTCATCCCTTTCTCACTAACGTATTTCAGATAGACGGAAGTGACCACCGAATTATTTCTAGCAACTTTCATGTTGGGACCGCGGACAACTGGGACACCGTAGTGCGCGCACACGGACGAAAGTTGGACTGTTGCGGAGCCAATACCGGAAGCAATATTTGAAGTCATGCACTTCTAACACATTCAAATAGGAATTGATGAGAGCCAACCACATTTCAGCAAGTGGAGGGAGTTGGTTGGGCAATTGGATAAAGCATTGACCAATCGGAACGCGACAAGTGGCATTCAAGGATTCCCCAGCCAGCTACTACCACCACCGTACGGCCAGATCAGAGGATTACTCCCCCAACAGAGCCGTACGGCTCCTTTCCCCTGGCAGTTCATCATTTTTGATCTTCAACAACTTGGTCATTCAAGGCAACATTAAGACCATTACCAGCCATTCCTTCCAGGGTAGATGACCCCTAAAACATCCCCTAGACCTAGACAAGGGTACCTAGGAGTAATTTGTACCCTCCCCCATCCAATATACTACCTAACTCATCCATTTACCACACATGTTCTTACTACAACAAGAGAGCCACACAACTCATACACTCCACACAACCATCCAAGCACTCTCTCTACTCTCAAATCTCAGTCCATACACCACCATATCACCATCATAGAACCACCCTAAACACTTAACCAAAACAAAGCAAACAGCTCAATCCAAACACAAGGCACAAACACCTTCAAGAAAACCCCAAAAAGGCTTCACTTGGAAGCAAAGGAAGCACCACCTAGGTAATCTCTTTTTCTTGTAATCTCTATACATGTAAAATGTAGCTCTTCATGTAGTTTGTTAAGAGGTCTAGCCACTTGTTAGGCTAGACCTCCATTGTTGAACCAAAGATGTAATGTTGGATGTTCTTTCCATGTTCTTGATCAATGAATGTTTATACTCTTGATATTCAGTGGTCATCATGTTCAATGTTCATGTTTGTGGATTTGGGGAGATTTGTAAAGATCTACATGTGTTTTCATCTAAAACCCCAAATCTGTCATTATCTATCTTTTTCCATGTAAAGCATCATCAAAACATGCCTAAATAAGTGATTTTCCATGATTTTTGTGTCAATAACATATACATATTTTCACACACAATATTTCATGTTCATATCACTTCATTTAGTTGAGTTTTGATGCTTGTTTTCATGATAATGTGACTGTCCAGCAAGATCTCCAGTTTTGACCACTCTGTCTTGTCACCTTCATTTATCATACAAAACTTGGTCTTTGATCTTTTTCCATTAAATATATTTTGTTCTAAACAGAACGAGGAAAATAAGCATATAAATATCATATTTTTACCCCGAGTATAAGTAGCTCTTTCCATTTTTTGTTTCAACTCTCTGTTCTCAGATTGATGTGGTTCCTGCTCTGAGATCAAAATGTCAGAGGTGTTTTTACATGCTTAAACTTTCTTTATGGACTTGTAACTTGGTATGATTCATATTAAATATGTTATGAAAAAGTTTCATGTTTGGTGATTTCCATGATTCCCACGTTTTCATGATGTAAATGATAGATCTTTTGTGGGTATGCACCATTTTTCCTGTTCTGACTGCTTATGAGTTCTTCTTGCATAACTTGTTTGGACATCCTAAAATGCTCCTAAAATCAACAAAAAAAATCATGTGTGATGTTTAACATGTTAGGAAGAAGTTCTCACCTTTTATTTTCAGATTGCATAAGTTTTGAGACAGGTACATTAAAGAGAATGGACAACAGCAGTCCATAAAATGGAGACAACTTGGATCTTGGATATTTACTCTTTTCATGGGATTTGTCTCCCATTTTATTCATTCATGTGTACATTATAATCCCCCATTTTGTGCTTTCCTTACTTGATATGAATGCTCAAAACCATTTTCAAAACCAAGTGAGAGTCCACCCAAACCGGCTCTCATTTGTGAGTTTAAGCAAACATACCTAGAATAGGAAGACTCCTTCGTACATAAAATCACCATTTTTGTTAAGGCATAAAAACAAGGCATAAAATTAACTTAAGAGGCATTCATGCTAGAGACCATCACGGGCGAAGAGAGTTCCTAACCCCTTCTTTTCTCGTAACTTAGCCCCCGAACCCACTTTCTCAAAATAAAAGGTTTTGTCTTCATTTTTCCTAAAATAAAGTGAGGTGGCGACTCTTGCAATTCAATTAAAACTTCGAGAGGAAACCATTCGTGTGAAACCGAGCGCGGATCCCCGAAAAAGGGCGGTCCGAGCGCGGGCTCTCACACACTTCTAAAGTGGAAGGCGGGTGCCTCAGATAGTGGCTTCGGGACGCGCGCGTTTCCCAAGTGGGTGTCGGGAGGCGCGCGCTTCTGGGGAGCAAATTTCGGGGCTTGACATTTTCTGGCCAAAAGATCCCCAACAGTTATAATATCAGCCTCTGTTCGAACACCTTCTTCTAACAGCTCTTTTCTGCCATTATTGAACATCTTTTCTTTGCTCAATTTAACTTGTAATCCACTTTTGCTATGGCTTCCAATTCTTTCACCCTTAATACCAAGGTTATTGGTGAATATGAGAAGGATTTGTCCACTTTTGTGTACTCTTTCAAGACCCACCCCAAGAAGGCTTTTGTCAAAGACTTTGGATTCCACATTCTCTTCACGTTACAGACGTTGAAGCCGGACTGGGATTTGTTGAAGGTCGCTGCAGCTTTTTGGGATTGTGACAGTCACACCTTTAATTTTTCAAAAAATGAAATGGTGCCGACTGTTGATGACTTTGGTGCCATTCTTGGTATGTCGCTGGCGGGTCAAATTGCCGTCCCCAAATATCATCGTGGAGTGATCGATTCTTGGTCTGACTTGTTGAACCTTCCCATCGGAGATGTGAGGAAGATGTTGCATGGCACCGTGGTAGATATAACTGAGTTTCCAATGTTCTTCAGCTTGCATTCGGAGGACGTGGCAGTTCAGTCTTTCAAGAGGAGTGCCATGGCGGCTTGCATTTTCAGTGAAGTTCTTTTCGTTACGCCCTTCGGGACAGCGGACGCGCAGTTGGCTGAGATTATCTTGGAGGCTGTGAAAGCCAGGTTGCAGGGTTGGAAAGCGGGCCAAGGAGCAACAATTCAGTATAATCCCTCTTATAGTAGGGGAGACCCTGCACGGTCTTGACAAGTTGCATCGAACGGGCGAGATGTGTCGGGGAAGCCCCTTGCTTTTGACCATATGGCTCCGGAAACACTTCAGGATTTTTCTCCGGAGGGTGATCTGTCTCCTTTTGCTGTTCACAGGTGTCACGACCCGAAATATAGGCTCTATTTTATTAGTAATAAATAATTATTATTTATTTATTTGCTTAATTATTTATTTAAATTATTATTTATTTAAATATTTATGTGTGCAATTTATGTGTTATAATAATTATGCCTAGCATTTTATTCGAGTTATTTGGGCTAGTGTGGAAGTGTTGAGTCTTAATTGTTAGTCGGGAGTGTAAGTAATTGTGCTAGTTAGTGGGGGAAGGGGGCTAGGTGTAACATTTCCATCTTCATCTTCTCCCTACTCACCTCCCTCACCCTACTCTTTCACCCTCACACTCCACCTCCATCTCTCTCTCCCTGGAAACTCTCTCTCTCTCCCCTTGTATATGGTAAGTTTCTTCTCTTCCTTCTCTCTTCTTTTTCTTCATCTTCCTCTCATAATCTCTCATTTCTTAAAACGTGAACCTTGTTTAGATCGTCGATAGGATCGCGTAGAATCAAAAATATTCGAATTCCGTCAACTTTCATTATTTTCAAGTAAGTTACTTTCCCCCCATTTTGATGTTAAAATGTTCATATCATGTTCATATAATGCTTTTGTTGTTATATTTGAAGTTTGGATGAGGTTGCAATTTATTTGGAATTTATTTGGGTTTTTGGTAAAAAATGGTGATTTATGAATGTTGGGTTTGATTCTTGATTTTGGTTGTTAAATGTTGTTAGATGAGTCTTTTTGGACTTATAAGTTGTTTTGGTACATTAGTAAACTAGTTGGAAGGTTGGATTTTGGTTGAAATGTGTTTTGGTATGAAAATGGAAGAACCCATTTTGTTCTTCCCGATTTCGAGTATTTCAGAACATTGGGCGACCGCCCAAAAATGCCTGGGCGACCGCACAACTATCTGAAAGCTTTTGGTCGTGTTTGAGGGTCTTTGTGGGCGACCGCACAGTCCCTGGTGGGCGGCCGCACAGTCCTCTGAAAGTTTTCATTTTGTTTGTTTGTGTGATTGAAGAATGCGTTTTGGTCTAAGTCTTGGGTGTCCTTCTAGTTGACCTTAGTGATCATTGTAGTACACTCTAGTAATAGAATTGGGTCCTTTGTGAATGAGTTTGTGTTGGAAATTAATTAAGTGTTAATTGAGATTGTTGGAACACTTTAATGGTGTGTTGTCGGTTCATTTCACTTTCTTGGTGACTACTTGGTATGGTTCCCTACTTTGGAACCTTAAGTTGTTTATTCATGCTAAATTATTATTACTTAGCATTTATTTGGAAGCCCAGCTGGCATATTTGTTGCATCGGGCGATGGGAAAGATTATAATGGCAAAGCCAAGTCCATTATAATGTTGACCATTGTTTTGCCCCCTTCTTTACCCTTTTCCAGATTGGCCTTGGAAGAGATGAGTTAGCTTCCTTTGTGAATGTATCTAGCTATCGGGCATGACTTTGTGTCATGGTCCTTGTCCTTTGTGACACTTTTATGGTTATTTGTTCCGGTACCGGGGGTTTCTCTTCGGCTTTCATGCTATTATGAAGATGATGATTTGTTGATTATTGAAGCTGCGCAGCGATCCTTTATTTGGATGTACCAGTTTGGAAAACCTTGGCTATATCCTTTGTTATGTGTTTATTTCCGCTGCTATCTGATATGTGATAATTGCTATGTGCTATGTGATATTTATTATTGTTTATTGCTTATTGCATTATAGCATGTCATGTAGTTGCATTAGTAACTTATTGAGATTTATCTCACCCCCCTTTTCTTTTATCTTTGTTTTTCCTTAACCCCCCCAGGTGCTAAGGACTAGTCTCGCTGATCACGAGAAAGAGGACGTCGAGTGTGGATATATTCTTTTGGGGAAGGTTGTTATAGGTTGGTTTACATTATATAAATGTGTAACCTTTTGGGATATTTGTACCAAACATTGACGTCATTAGGATTTGTGTATTTTGAAACTTTGGTGTATAAGCTTATGGAGTTTATACTAGTTTTACCTTGTTGTTCAAGTTGATTTTCAAAACCTTGTGTTATCACCTTTTGGTATCAAATGTAATTTTTAACTTCGGTATTTCATAGTTTTGGTTTTAAGTCGACGTCCAGATCGCGGTCTCGGGCCCGCGGGGTCCGGGGACGCGACAATAGGAGAAAACTGTTGATCCGGGATTTGGCTGAAGATGGTCGGAAGAAATTCTTTGCTACCCGATCGTCGACTTCCATTGAGTGGTGCCCTCCCTCTTGGGGTCTTCATCCTTTTGTGGAAGGGGTTCCGGGTTTTGAACATGTGGTCCTACCTGGCCTGAGAGATTCTTCATTTTACCAGCCTGAGCGAGTTCTGAGGCAGTTCGGTCGTCAGCAGATAATTCCCTTCCCTAGGAGTGGGGTGTTTCGCCCTGTCTCGTATATGGGTACGGATTTTTCAAAGGAGCTCCAATTGGCTTGGGGAGATGACCGTCATCGGTGGGCTTCCGCCCCCATTCATCGGGGTAGCATCTTTCTTCCCGAGAGTTATTTGGACTATCTGTTTGGCACTCTTTACCGCGGCATCACTTGGGTTGACGTGCTTCGCGCTGAGTTGTTAGGAAAGGACTTTGAGCCTAGCAGTGCTTTGCGGTATAAGGAAGCTGCTGCTGATTCGCACAATATTTTTGCTGACCCTTTCGGTACCCCTTTGGATAGCTTCTATGCTCGGAGGCGCGTTGCTGCGCAGAAGGTTTCGGTCCGCCTAAGTGTTCCTAGGCCTCCCAAGAAGAATAGGATTGAGAGCCGTTCGGGTGGCCCTTCAAAGGCTAAGAGAAAATTAGATTTTTCCTAGTACCCCAAGATTGCAATTTAATAGACCACTTGTTTATGATTTAATATTTTTTATGTCTTTTATTTCTCAACATATCCGTTGTAATGGTTGAAATAGTTCAAGAGATGAATAAAAATTGCATTTTGTTATGACATGATTGGGTAAATATTATTGTTTTAGACCGCACCCGAAGGTTGCCTACGTTCCTCTTGTAGAGAGGCTCAGGTCTCCGTAGTTCAAACAAATGAAGACCATTTTTTTTAATGTGTGCATCCTGTTTTTTGCCTAGACCGCCCTTTCGGGTTTTCAATCTAGCGGGCTTCTTTTTTGCACGTGCTCTAATTTTTGCCTAGGCCGCCCTTGCGGGTTTTCAACCTAGCGAGCGTTTTTTTTTTTTTTTTTTTTTTTTTTTAATGGTCTTTATTTGTTAAGCGTAGAACTGCTTATCGAGGTTGACCTCCTTTGGAAATTGATCACCATCCAAGTCTACGAGTCGGACTGCACTGCCGCTTAGTATCTTCTTGACCACGTAAGGACCGATCCATCGAGGCCCCCACTTCCCAATGGGATTCATGGCATTGGGAGGATGTTGTCTTAGGACTAGATCTCCCACTTTGATATTTCGAGGCTTCACCTTCTTGTTGAAAGCCCTTGCCATTCTTTGTTGATAAGCCCTTGTGCGTTCAAACGCTCTTAACCTCTTTTCGTCGAGTAGGGCAAGTTGCTCGTATCGACTTTGCATTCAGTTGACCTCGTTGACTTGGTTCTCGAGTAAGACCCATAGAGAAGGAACCTTGAGTTCGACCGGGAGTACGACTTCAGAACCATAAACCAATGAGTACGGAGTTTCTCCCGCTGCTGACCGTATTGACGTGCGGTAGCCCACAATGCTAGTGGTAATTTCTCGGGCCAATCCCTTCCTGTTGAAGCCATTTTTCGTATGATGACTTCGATTGTCTTATTTGCTGCTTCGACCGCTCCGTTGGCTTGGGGGCGGTACGGGGATGACTTGTGCTTGGTAATTTTGTAGTCAACCAAAAGTGCATCCATCTCTTTCTCGAAGTGAGAGCCATTATCGGAGATGATCTCATGAGGAATACCATACCGGTGCATGATGTTGTTATTTGCGAATTCAGCCACTTTCTTGGCATTGAGAACTCGGTAAGCTTGTGCTTCGACCCATTTTGTGAAATAGTCCACGGCCACGAGGATGAATGACTATCCGTTGCTCCCCGTAGGATATACTTTGCCGATGATATCTATTCCCTAACAAGAGAATGGCCAAGGTGTGGTCATGTTTTACAGTTGTGAAGGTGGAGCATGTTGTAGATTAGCATGGATTTGAGTGTGACGTAAGTGATGTCATACGGAAATTCAGCAAGCTGATCACTGAACACTTTCCCCCTTATGGATTTGAGTGTGACGTAAGTGATGTCATAGTCGGCGAGCATGAAATACCATTTAGCTATCCTTGTCGACATGAAAGGCTTCTCGAAAATGTAGCGGAGCGGGTCCACTTTTGCTACTAGCTTGATTGGAAAGGCTTCCATGTAGTGTTTGAGCTTTCGAGTGACCCAAACCAGTGCTGCACATGACTTCTGTAAGACAGAGTAGTTCTTTTCGCCTCCTTGAAATCATCGACTGGCAAAGTAAATGGCATTCTCCTTTGTGGAGTCTCGCTGCTCTTGTGCTAGCATAGCCCCAAGGGCTTCATCGTTCACTGTGAGGTAGAGAAAGAGAGGCTTCTCCTTGTGAGGTGGAACCAAGACTGGAGGGCATGTCAAGTAATGATTCACTTGGTCGAAAGCTTCTTGGCAAGCGTCGGTCCATTCTAGGGCCACATTCTTCTTGAGTAACTTGAAGATTAGCTCACACATAGAAGTAAGCTGGTGCACAAACCGACTGATGTACTGAAGTCTGCCTATAAAACCTTTGATTTCTTTCTGTGTCTTGGGAGGAGGCATGTCAATGATTGCCTTGATTTTTGAGGGATCTTCTTCAATACCCCTTTCTGTGACCATGTAGCAAAGAACTTTACCTCGGATGACCCCGAACGTGCACTTTGCGGTATTGAGCCTCATCTTGTGTTGACGGAGCCTTTCAAAGAATTTTCGGAGATCGATCAAATATTGACCATTGGTCCCCTTCGAGTGGATGATCATGTCGTCCATGTAGACCTTGATCTCTTTGTGAATCATGTCAGGAACAAGTCTGTAACAGCCCTTTGATAAGTACTCCCAGTGTTTCTTAATCCAAACGGCCTAATTGTGTAGCAAAAGGTGCCCCACGGTGTTGTGAAGGCAGTCTTATGTTGATCCTCCTCGGCCATGAGAATCTGATTATATCCAACAAACCCGTCCACAAATGAGCGGACCTCATAAGCAGAAGTGGAGTCGACTAGCATGTCAATGTTGGGTAGTGGAAAGTCATCATTTGGAGAAGCTTTGTTCAGATCCCGGAAGTCCACACAAACACGAACCTTGCCATTAGCCTTTCTGACTGTTACGACGTTTGCTGTTGTGGATGAAAATTCAAGTTGTCTCCATCTTCGTTCTCCTTCAAGATTGTGATATCTTGAGCAACAGGTATATTTACAATTATTAATTATATCCTATTTAATTAATTAATGTTTACAGGTGTTCAATATCATATAGCACATGTGAATAAGTTACTCAACAAACCTCAATGACATCATTGACCACGTCTCCTCTCCTTGGAGATAGAATCCGAGATTATAGGAGAGTTAGTTAGTGGTATATCTTCAAGATGTTGACATCTTGATCAAGATACAGACGTCTTCACCCCTGGCAGAGTTCTCAACAAGAAGACCAAGTCAAAGAGATAGATTCCGGGTTTTTAGGATAGTTTGTTATCTCAATTTGTTTAGGACTCTTATTTCTTGTATAAATAGGGTCTTGGAGGTACATAAACACACACGCACTCACCTTCTGTAAACCTCCATAGCTCGAAAACATAAAAGATCAATACAAACGTTTGGGAAGGAAGGTGCTCTTAATCACCTCCCGAGGTTTTGTGCCGGCGAGATCATTGTCTCTAGGGCTTTCCTCGTTACATCTTTGTGAAACTTATCAATTCTTTAGTTTTAATTCCAATCGTCCCTCCTTTACTTTTGATTTCAACTAAGATCATACTCTATTGTTTTTTCTACCAAAACACAAGCCATATTGGATACTCAATAACCTTGATGAAGCCTACACTGAGAAGATTTTCTATCCCTTCTTTGACTTGTAAAGACCATTCTGGCTTGATCTTTCTGAGCTTCTTCTTTGTCGGCTTAGCATCTTCTCTGATCGGAATTCTGTGCTCAGCGACCTTTCTGTCTAAACCCGACATGTCTTTGTACGACCATGCAAATACATCCACGAACTCTTTGAGCAGTGTAGTCAATCTGTCTTTCTCGTCCCCCTTGAAGAAGCTTCCGATCTTGGTTTATTTCGGCTCTTCGTCGGTACCCAGATTAACAACATGTAATTCTTCGTCAGCCCCTGGACCTTTATCACCACAACTACGGACCTGTTGAGCAAGTTCATTTAAGTATGTTGTGTTTTCGTGGTCTATTTCATCATTATTTGAATCGTTATTAACTAGTTCATTAAATTCGTTATTAGTTAATTCATCATTCATGATGTTTGCAATCTCGGGGTACTCAGAAAGATCAAATTTTTCATTAATAAAGAAAGGGAATACACGCTCTGCTATGGCCTCCATATCCTCTTGGGTGAGGGTATCAGAAACACTCTCGGACTCGAAAGTGAATGTGAACACGTCTTCCATTGTGACCTTGCGCGGAATGCAACCCATCTTCTTGACCAAGAATTCTTCGAATACCACGGGTCCCTTCGTAGAATACCAGTTGTTGATCGGCTCGGAGCTTGGCTGGATCTCACTAATAGTCTCTTTTCTCGTGTCGATGTCGTAGCTGGCATTGACTTGGCACTCATCCATGATGGCAAGTTCTTCGAATATGAAAGTTAAATCCGTCAATTCTTCCCCCACGGTAATCTATATCTCGGACTCTATGGTCACTTTCTTCCCCCCACCATTCTTGGGGTGACATGGGAGTTGGTTCCCTTTCGGATTTCTGAATCTCGCAGTCAGCAAAGATTTCAAGGCCGGGGTTTCTGATGCCCTTGCTGTTAACCCATGGCTCGGGAAAGATTACGTACGGAACCTCTTCCCCTTGACGGACAAAGTAGCCATTAATTGTCTTGCGGTAAGGCCTCAGATTGGGAATCTCATAATGACGGCCTTCACTCCGAGCTCAGGCCTTTTCATTCTTGACGGCTTGCTCGTACTTTAAGTCATCTTTGGAAGGCTCATATCCTAAACCGCACTTGTTCTTAACAAAAGGAACCTCAATAGGTTGCATTATTCCTTGTTGATATTTCCCTAGGCCTAAACCAGGGAAGTAATTCATATTCCTTATCATGCGGAGGACTTTGCGATTGCTAAGGGTCCATGACCCGCTTCCCCCTTATTTGTCAATGGCGTTGATTGAGACGCCGGAGATGGTAGAGTCTGCTAAACCATGCTGAATTTGGTGAATGGGTTCCCCCTTTCTGTGGATAGTGACGTTTTCTGCCATAACGGTCACTATTTCATCCCCATTTCTGAACTTCACACATTGATGGAGAGTCGAAAGGACGGCATTAGAACTGTGTATCCATGGGTGGCCCAAGAGCAAATTGAATAAGGAAGGGCGTCGAGCACTTGGAATGGGACAGACATGACCATGCTCCCAAACTCAATGGCTATTTCCACCATACCCATGACTGTACGGGCAGTGCTGTCGTAACCTCGGATCACTTGAGTAGAAGGCTTTAAATCTGAATTCTTAAGCCCCAGTATGCCCATGATTCGGCCGGGCATCAAATTAAGTGCGGAACCACTGTCAACCAAGACTCTTGAGACAGGTCTCCCCCTTGCTCTCACCTTGAGATAAATGGCCTCATTGTGGTCGGAACCAAATGGTGGAAGGTCCATGTAGGCAAAGGTGATGATATTGCCAAAATGAATGTGACCTATCATTACCGTAAGGTCTTTGGGAGTTGTATCGGGAGAGATCGACGTGTCGTCGAGATTACTGATGACAAGATCTCGGTGTTTCTTTGAGGATGCAACGAGGTCCCAAATGGAGATGTTGGCTTGAGTTTTCTTAAATTGAACCAATAAAGGGTCTTCGGGAGTGTAGTGAGCTTGCGGTCTTTGAGAAGAGGAGCTTGGTGCAGAAGTAGCGGGGTTGCTTGCTATGACTCGTCCGGATCGAGTTAGCATGTTGACGTTCCCATCTTGCCTCTTTTTCCTATTCTCTAGTACTTCCTTCATTACCTCATCGTAAGTCACAACATAACAAGAATTATCAATCTTATTCATAATATTGGAGCCCTCATTCACAATTGGGATCGAATGAGTGGTCTCTTCAAACTCTCCTACCTCTATTACATTGACACCACCCTCATTAGGAACTATGAATTCCTTTTTGTCTATGAGATCTTGGATGACGTTGCGGAGGACGAAGCATTCCTCGGTGGTGTGGCCGCTATATTGGTGGTAGTCACAATGCTTGTGGTGAGCATGGTTGGGACGCAATGCCTTGGGTTTGTACCCTTGGAGAGGAGTAACATGCCCTTTGGCTTTGAGAGCTTCAAAGGCCTCGGTGATAGTCATGTCATGGATAGGAGTGTAGACACGATCATCTTGAAACTTCTTGCCTTGTGGTGGAGGAACCCTTTTGTAATTCCCCTTGTCGGTAGTGACGACATTAACTGAAGCCTCTTTTGTGGAGCTAGAGGCGGCCTTGTAATGGAGGGTAGGAGCACTTTTCTTGATTTCTCTAAGCAACTCATCCATTCGGATCCCCGCCTCGTACATTTGAGAGAAATCGGCATAGCAAGCCCCACTTAGGTGGGTGCGGAGATCAATTTTTAGACACTTAAGAAAGATGTCCATTTTCTCCTTGGTGTTAGGCCTCTCGACAATCTCAGTAAGCTTGTCATTCCACCTTCTCGTGAAGTCAATGAAGGACTCATTGTCCCTTTGAGTAGTATTCTCGAGCTCTTTCTTGGTTGGCTGGTGGGTGGTGTTGCCTTGGTATTGACTTTTGAAGGCAAGCATAGCGGCGTCCCAATCAAGACGGACTGTGAGCGGGAGAGTTGCATACCAATCCTTTGCCGCCCCCCCCGAGAGTAAGAGGGAAGCATTGTGCCATAACCTTGGGAGAGACCTTCTTCAGGACAAGAGTTGCCCTTGAACTTGCTGATGTCGGGCATCTTGAACTTGTCAGGGAGAGAGGCCATTGTGCTCATGAGAATGGAGGATTGATAAAGGCTCGTGTCGGGACTTTTCCCCACATTGAGGCCGTTGAAGCGTTGATCTATGTAAGCCATAATTGAATCAACCATCTTGTGCTCATTGTTCTCGGTTCACCCACTTTCTTGGTACGGGCACTAACATAAGGACTTTGAAACAAGCCCTTAGTCCATTCGGACTCTTCATTGTTCTCTTTGTCTTTACCACTCGAAAGCTTGGTGAGCTTTTCTTTCATTTGCTCCATCTCGGCCTCGTGGGCCTCCCTTTGATTGTCGAGGTAGGATTGCCAAAGATCATCCTTATTTTGGGCCTCCTTATTAAGGGTGGAGACTTGATCTTGGAGCACTTGAACCATAGCTGAAAGTTGTTCGAGAGACATGGTGTTGCTGCTGCAGGTCATGGTTGCTGTTGGAGCTGTTGGAGTAATCACTTCACGGACTAACCGATTCGCTGAATCCCGGTAGACTCTGTAAGTACCAATGGAACCTATATTGCAGAAGAGGCGCTTGTCAGTCTTGAGTAACACTTTCGGTCCATGAAGAGGCTTAGAGTACACATTGGGCACACGACTCAAAACCACATAAGAAAAAACTCTTTTTTTTATGAGTCGGAGGGACGGGGTCCCTTTTGAGTTTCTAAGAAAATAATGGAATCGTCACACTAGTATATAGACCATCTCGCGGTCCCATATACTCATTGGATTCCATCACGCTTGTGAATCCTACACATGTCGGGATTAAACTAAATTAATGTAGTAAAGCATACATGCGTGGACGGATTTTTATTTTCGTCCATAATAACCAATTGGGGACGGAGTTTTATCTCGTCCATGATAACCACTTGGTATGTATGTTTTGAAGACATTAGTTTATGGAAATCTCGGCATATGAAAATCGACTTTAGTCACGGAGTGTTAGACCCTAACTAGAATCGTGTTGGCTTGTGCTCGGCTAATGAGAGGCTTAAGGTCACCCCCGGCATGTAGTCATGAACTACGCCACGGGTTGAAGTTTACCGTTTCGAAAGAGTCAAGGTCGGGTGGAGCTTGAAACTTCCTATGATGGGCCTCGACGGGTTTGGGGTTATAAACTTGTGCGACTCGATAGTGAGCAATTTATAGGAGACTGTGCACGTAGTGTGAGGTCCAACATGTGACAAAACATTTTTTTACTTTTTTTTATGAAAGAAAAGCAAATAAGCACATAATTACAACTTTCGAATCATCCGTGTGACCGATAAATCAAAACAAAAAAGAAAAACAGTTAAGAGGTCCAAAACAGTCTATGATGCAGGCAACTGTGCCCACACCCCAATCACTCTGCTCTGTTCTGAAACTGTCCCTGTTCTGGAAAACCACCCAGAAGCGCGCGCCTCTGGCTTGTGTTGTGGGAACCGCGCGCATGGCGTAGTGTCTATGGGAGGCGCCCGCTTTTGGGCAAACCTGTCAGACTGTCAGACTTTGGACTCAGGGGATTGCCCTGGTCCTGAATATATATTGCAACCCCTGCAGAAATGATTAGTGTAGAAAAAAGTAGAAGAACAGGAAGAACATCAAGAATCGGGCGACTCTGGTCCTTGATGTGGGCCGCGCGCGCCTTCGGCCACGAAGGCCAGAGGCGCACGCTTCCCCCATCAGGAACCAGAATGCCCAGAAAAGATGTGGATTTTGATCAGAAACGCAAGTTTAACCCTCAAACGTCCGCCACTGTAGATACCCCGGGGGGCCACGGCTTGGCTAGAGCACGCGCGTTACCCTATGATGTCTATTTGTGTTTTAGAGTCGCCACCTATGTTTTAGAGGACCATAAGAAAAACCCAATGTTTATAGCCTAGTTTGATTTCGAAAACAGAGATTATTTGTTATGAGGTCGAGGGTTAGGTTACGAGATGGGAAGTACTTGAACACCCATCTCGCCCAACTAAAGTTGGTATTGCTTGATCAAAATCTACATAAATGATGAAATGTTCTTCTTGTTCTTGATGATAAAAGAGGGGGGGGGGTAAAAAAGGGGTGTTTGGAATGTAGGGAGATAACTTCGTGACTAGCTTCAATGAAGTGAAGTAGTCTTTGATGTCATGTCCCAAAATGTTTGGGTGGTTGCACTTTGATTAAAGCAAAAAGAAAGAGAAAAGGGATGAAGTAGAAAAGGGGATAAAAGAGTAGTCTTTTACCTATACTTCAAAGAACTTCAAGGACTCCTTAAAAAGGTTCTTAGAAAATGCCTTGTAAGTATTTGTGTATAGTTTTTGCTTAGTGATTAAAATCTTCCCCCTCTTCAATGGTGAATTAGAGGTGTTTGTATAGGTGAAGAATGTGAGTTTTTGGTGCCAAAACCAAGCCAAAAACATCAGTTTCCCGGGCAAATCCTGTTAAAAGGAGCAAGGGAGGGATTCTTGGATAGAAATATGTAACTGACGCCCAGGTGCGCGCGCCTCCTGCCTTGGTGGCGGGATGCGCGCGCCTCTGGTCCCAAAGGCTGGAAGCGCGCAACTTGGAGATGGTAAAAATGACAGAATGGATTAGAAAGTCAGCACTGTTATTCAGTTTGGTCCCTGGACTTAACAAAGTCAGTCAGAAACTTAACAGAAGTAACAAAAACTAACGAGAAACACTTAAAATAGGGAGAAACACAAAATCAAATGTGCAACCGGGGTGAGCGGTCCAAGGCGGGGTGTCTACAGTGCGCAGGGTCCTTTATAGCCATTGGAGACAGAGCAAGTGGATGAGCTTCAAACTTCTTCTAGAAGGATGACAGATGTCTTCAATTTGAATTTCAAATATGAGGCGCGTCTCTATCTATGTGCATGCTGAGTGTGCATGTTTTATCGTTTGTCCACATCAGCACTTTGACTCATTCCAGAAAGCGTAGCTTGTTATGACACTTTCCAAGCTTCATAAAGGTGAGGTCAGGAAACAAGAGAATTGACTAAGGCAGAACTGTGCGCACATGAGAGCCATGCGCATTAAGTGCACAGATGGGGCGCTGCGCATGGGAGTCATGTGCATCCCAATCAGTCAATTGCACTTGAGACCTTAAATCCAAAGCATCAGCCCTAAACACTAAGCTTAGTCTATAAAGAGGACTTAGGTAAAAATTGACGTTATAAAACTTCTTACATAGGGTCCTAAAGTCCTCAAAATAAACTTAGGTGATGGTATCAATCAATTCTAACACAAGTAGGAGTGTTAAGTAATAAGCATACCCAACAATCTCCCCCTAAATGATTGATGCCATTACCTACTACAACAAAGGCAATACAAAGTACTTGATAAAAATATGTCCATAAGAATGTAAATGGTAAATCATGTCTCAAGTCAATGCACACACTAGCCAGTGCTATAGATTTCTAGTCTATCCAAAAGAATAACTTACAATTAGGGAAAGACAGAAATTCCATTCAGTGCATACAAAATATTATGAGTTTAAGTTTTAAGTATACGTTTAAACTGAATGTTTAAACATCATGCAATGAATTATGAGCAGATATGAATATGCGCATGATGTAGAGTTTAATAAAGCATTCATTGTTCCACAAACGAAAAGTTTGAATTGAACAAAGTTTTGTGAAAACGCAATGATGCATTTTCTCATTAAAACTTGAAAGATTTGAGTTACAGGTACACGTTTTACAATAGAAGAAAAATCGAAAGCAAAAATTATGCGCATCAAAAACTTACAGAATATGCACAGTAAAGGAAAGATTACAAATCTAATCTAGTCTATGTCAATCCTAGAAAGCGCTTCCCTAAGATCATTTTGCAGGCCGGTAATCTTGTCCATTATCTCAATCTTGAGAGCTTGAAACTTAGCATTATATTCCACAGCCTGGTTGACATAAGTCTTCATACCACCGAGCATCAAAATGTTGTCCTTTTGAAGGTCTTTAGAAACTCTGTTAAGTGTATTCTCAAGAGAACCATATTGGTTTGCAAGAGATTGCTGAGTAGAAGCAATAGATTCCTGAATTTCCTTCTGCGCATCTACTAAGCATTTGGTCAGATCTACTTGAACCATGTTCTGACTTACTTGTATATTCAGCATAGCTTGGTTCATAGCGCTGTTAAAAGTATCACTGAACTGAACTAAACGGTTGGTGACATGAGATTTTAGCGCATCGAGATAGGAGGAACTGAAGTCACTTGGCGCAAGATTGTCAATGGAGTTGATTACTTTGGCAGTTTCCAGTTGAAAAATTTCAGTGAGAGTATTTTCCAAAGTGCTTAGCGCTTCAGACATACCATTTGAGAGTGAAGTGGTAATAATACCAAAGTCATGCTCTATGTCTTGGCGGAGCGCATCAAAATTTGGAGGCATGGGCGCAGCTCCAGAACTTGTAGTAGGCGCAACTTCAGAAGGGGTTGCCTTTGTTGCAGAACTTTCCCCCTTAATGGCACAATCAATAGCCTGTAGCAAACTGGCTTGTGCATCTAGCCTTGCAGACTACACATCCAGTTGCTCTTGAATTTTAGCTTGCGCAGTGACCACCTGGAAGTGCTGGGTTTGCGCGGCAAATTGATTTGCTTGAATAGTTTGAAGCATGGCCAAGATTTGGCGCATTTCCATTGAAGATCTGGAAGGATCTGAGGGAGCAGCAACTGGAGGCACTACTTGAATAATTGGAGAAGTATGTGGAGCCCCAGTTGGTTGTACAGGAGTGGCAGCAGCAGCAGGAGTAGCTTGTGCATGAACTGGAGAGTGATGCGCATGAATGGGAGAATGATGGACATCATAGTCTTTTGAGCTTGAGTCCTCATCAGCATCTTCTACTAACGGCGTAACCTCATAAACAGTAGGATCAGGCGCATTGTGAGCAAAGCCTTAACCATCAATGAAGACTGGTGGGGCTTGCTGCACAATATTTCTCTGCGCAATTGCAGCTAGCCTTGCTTCCCTAGCAATATCACGCGCAGATATTTCAGTGCGTGGAGGAGAAGTCCTTGGAGGATCTGATTCAACATCAGATAAGTCTTCCATTGAATGCTTTATTGCGCGCTTCTTTGTAGCGACTTTTTTTACCCTGCGCTTCGGCGTAGACTTCTTAGCAGATAGTGGGATCTCATCCTCACTAGAAGTAGCCGTGCGCGTCTCTATGGGTGTTTCCTTCTGCGTCTCCCCCTGAGATGGTGCAGCCTTAGAGGGTCCAGTAGTTGATTTGGAAGGGCTGATGAGTGGATCATTTGCAGCACTTTCCAAAACATCTTCTTCTTGGGGCGCAGGAGGAGGAGTAGATGCGCGCTTTGACTTAGGCGCAGGAGGAGGGGGCACAGCAACGTCTTCTACTTGGACGTCTTCATCAGACTCATCCAATAGAGTTCTTGATTCCTTTGCTTGCTTCTTTTTCTTGTCCTTCTTCTTTTTCTTTTCCTTCTCCTCTAAGGGCACAACAACCTTTGCCTTTTTTTTTCTTTTCTGGCACAGGAGCCTTGGACTTCTTTGATTTCCTGGGGGACTCAGGGTCAGCTGTAGCCTTGCGCTTCTGGACAGGCGCAGTAGGCTCGTTGATCTTAATACCAGACGCAATAGGTTTAGACGCCTTTGTTGTCGCGCCCCAGACCCGTGGTCCTACTTGGCCCCACGCTCGGGACACGAGTGGAAGACGTTATAAAACACTTTTAGAAAATTTTTCGAAATATACTTTCATAAGGTTTAACAAAATCCACACTCGAAGTTCAAAGACTTCATTTAACTTTCAAACAAACTCTTTCACAAACGAAAGTACTTAGCCCGAAGGCTTACAAACTTTTATACAAATGTACATACACCAACATTATCCAAAATAATGGTGTTACAAAATGATGAAGTCACAGAAACTCTACCCAAAAGGTTATACATCTATGTAATGTAACCTTGACAAAATTCATATCCCAAACTCTTACCACCACGACGTCCTCCCGTGCAATTATCCTATTCCCTGGACTCGCCTTTATCTAAAACAGTAAACAAATAAGGGGTGAGAATGAATCTCAGTAAGCTACTAAAATGCAACTACGTTACATGCTGATATGATAATCATAAAGAAACAATAACAACAAATAATCATATAGCATATAGCACATAACATGAGAGGCTACCTATCGCCAACCATCCCATACCGGTTAGAAATAACGACCAACTCATCAGGCAGCACATAAGGCTAAATTATACACTCATACATGGATACTGAGCCAAGGTTCTCGAATCAAACATATAACCATCTGAGGAAACCATCTGAGCAGCATAAATAGCTGAAGCCGGGATCCCGAAAACCAAACCATAACCAATAGAACCAAAGTAACCAGAGAGGGAAATATGACACAGTGTCATAACCCAAATGCTCACTCGAGGGAGCTAGTTTATCCCATCCAAGGCCAATCTGGACTGGGGGTTAAAAATGGGAAACCAATGGTAGACGCCTTACAATGAACTTGGCTCGTGTGCCATTATAATCCCTACCACTGTCCCGACTCCACAACACAAGACCAGCTGAACTTTAACACTAGCATAGTAATGAATACTTGCTTAAACAACAGCCAAGGACAATGATTCCAAAGTAGGGAACCAAGCCAAACACATCACAAAGATGAACCAATCCAAACCACATCAAAAGACGTTCAACCAAATCCAATTAAAATTTAGTCAAATTCCACAACTCTTATGTTCACAAAAGAACCCATTTCAAACACTAGGGTGTTCCACAACAACCCTCTAGGTACTCTAGGATATCACCTAAGACCTAAACCAAGATTGAACTTTAAATCACTTGAAATGGAACAACTTAACTTTTCAGCAACCCTGGGCGGTTGCCCACACCAGACTGTGCGGCCGCCTAAAACACTCTGTCTCAAGACAAAAATCTTCCAGATAAGTGTGCGGCCGCACGCCCTATTTGGGCGGCCGCCCAACACATCTCGCAGGCCAAAACTTGAATAAATTATACTTCCTCTATTCCACCGTCCCAAACGTAGGAGTATACTTTCACTAGTATTTTAACAATACTAACAATACCCAGTAGTGCAATACATGCCCAAAACTTTACTTTCAAGTTTATTTCATTATTTTTACCGTCCCACAAATAATAGAATAATTTTCTTTTATTCCATTTAAATATTTTACCGTCCCAAAAGTATAAGTATAATTTTTCTAATATACTAATATACTCATTTAGGGATACTTTCATTCATTTCCCCGTCCCATGAATAATAGTATAATTTTTATAATATACTTATTTAACATTTAACTCAAGTTAATATTTTACCGTCCCACGAGTAGGAGTATACTTTCAAACACTTATACTAACATTCTCAGGTATATAAACATACTCCATATACATCCTTGCATACAAACCAAGTCACTTACCCAGTATAATTATACTCCATTTGTCCCAAATAAACAAGTATCACAAATAAATTCTTTTCACAATAATTTCACCACATATCACACATATAGCAAATATATGACCATTTTACTATTTAAGGGGAATTAGTAACTTACCTATTTCCGGAAAAAGTATCGCAGAAATATGTTTTGTTCGGGTAGAAATGACCTACTCAACGCCCTGATCATTTTTATATAATTAGTTTTTAAAACGGATAAGTAAATAAAAAGAATTAAATCGAAATGGGTTGAACTTACCTTTTTCTTCGTGAACCAGAGAGGAAGTTGGGAAAGTATAAGTTTTTATTGTGAATAACTTCGCAGAGAGAGAGATGGTGAGATAAGAAGGAATTGATATTTTCCATTTTTTCCACTTTGGTCCTTCAACTTTCATTTTCAACAATTAAGCCCCTGAACTTTAAAGTTACACTTTGGACCCTAAAGTTTCAACTAACTCATTTATTCATTTTAACAAAATTTCTATTAACACTTTAACTACCACATATGCTCAAATAATATATACAAGTCATGAAAATATTTTCTAACACATAAAATGCACATAAAAGTTCCATTTTAAGTTAAGAAAATTAGGGGGTTTTTGGGGTCGTTACATTTGTCTTCTTGCGTTGCGCATCAGTAGCAATACCCTTTCCCTTTTCTTTTGCGCCAACTTTACTTAACTCAGGCTCATAAACAAATTCATCTTCTGATTCTGACTCAGATCCAGAGGCTTCCTTGAGCTCACTATCAGAAGTTGGAGGAGATCCTTGATCATCAGGATGAATGTCCTCAAACACTTCAATGGGATCCGCAGCCCTGTACATGCAATAGTCAAAATTGTTGACTTCACGGCGAAAATTCTGAAGGAATACGCGTGAATACGTGCGCGTGGAAGTCACATCAACTTTGAGAGAGGGGTCCTCATCCACCAACTTGCGTATTTTGGGGAAGCGTAGGAAGATGGCAGTGAGGATTCTGCAGTGAGTCTTGTACTTGGGTGGCCTCTTGGTGTTAGCAGCCTTTTTCTTGTAAACCCTCACCCAGCGCACAAGTTCATCATAAATGATTTCAGCCCAACTTAACTGTTTCTTCTTATAGATAGCTGCGCAGCACATCCACTATTTGCTGATGAAAGTAGACTTATTTCCATTCTTGCAGTTGATAGAATCTTCGATGATGGTGCAGAGATGATACATCAATTCACCAAAATCTTTTCTGCGCAACCTTATCTTGCACATCCTGTGATAACTTCTTCTTGTTGAACACAGGAAGACCCATCGTCTGTCTGATGTGTGCGTAGTTGATCGTCACAGAAACCCCGCGGATAGAACTTTTGATGCAGGGAACGGTGATGTCGTCATAGACTCGATCCACTTCTTCTGCGTTGCTGAAGAATTCGTCGATGTAGGATGGGAGGATGAAAGACTGGCCTTTAGTGAATAGAGGCAAGATTCCAGAGGTTTCCATAATCTCCAACATATATCGTCCAAGGGCATCATGGCGCAAGTCCTCCACATCTAGTTCCCATCCAGGGATAAAATAGTTGAGATTCATTTGTGGATCCTCTGGTTTCTTGGATGATGTAGAGGTTTTCTTGGGAGCCATACGATATATATAGAGACATTTATACACGATAATGGAAAAAAAATGATGAGTGCAGAGAGAAAGAGAAGTCAAAGAGAGAGAGAAAATGAGGCGGTTGAGTGTAGATTTTTTTTTTTGAAGGAGAGAAGTGAGGAGGAAGACGGCGATACAGAAGGATATAACCAAAAAGGTATAAGTGACGTCACATAGCGCTGACAAAGAAGTTGGTGTGTCAGGCGAGTGAGGTGCACGCGCAGGTGAGGAGCACGCGCAAGTGACGTGGACCAATGAGGAATGCGTGAAAAGCCCTAGTCGCGCGCGTGTGACAGGCATTAATGGCCAAGAAAAGTCTTTTCCACTTCCATCTTAAGTAGCACAAAATAATGGCGCGTCGCTCAATGATTTTGCATTAAATGAGGTGGGACGTGTGCAGGGGTAGAATAGTAATTTCCCAAAAAATTCAAAAAGAAATGATGAGGGAAAATACATAATCGCAAGTACCCTTGCAAATTATGTGCTGACTCAGCAAGTCAAGGACCTAAGTGAAACTATTGAAAAGAAAACTTACCTGAGGTCCACGTGGCATCGCATGATGTTTGTGCGCAGCTCTGTTATGCGCAGAGCTTCTTAGAAAACTCAGAAAAGTTTTGCCTTATGCGCAATACCATGTGCGCATGCAATGCGCTGCGCATGAGGCATCTAACTTAGATAATTCAAGAAAACAAAGATATTAGTATTGACAAATCATATTAATAAGATTTAGCTGAGTTCAAGCATACCCATTTCACCTCTCAAAAAGATGAACCTTTTAGCATCTAGTGCTTTTGTAAGAATATCAGCGATTTGATAGTCAGTTCCCACGTGTTCCAAATGAATGTTTCTTTTCTCCACGTGGTCTTTGAGGAAGTGATACTTGATGTCAATGTGCTTGGTCTTAGAGTGCATGATGGGATTTTCAGAAACCGCAATGGTTGAGGTATTGTCGCATTAGATGGGACAATTTTCTTCTTTGATGTCATAGTCCACCAATTGCTGCTTCATCCACAGAATCTGACAGCAACAGCTTCCAGCAGCAATATATTCTGCTTCAGTAGTTGAGACAGAGACTGCAGCTTGTTTCTTACTAGCCCATGACACCAGTCGATATCCGAGGAAATGACAAGTGCCGCTTGTGTTTTTCCTATCAATTGAGCATGCTGCATATTCCGCATCTGAATAACCCACAAATTTAAAATTCGAATCTTTGGTGTACCAAAGTCCAAGGTTAACAGTGCCGGAAAGATATCGTATAATACGTTTCACAGCAATTAAGTGCGCTTCTCTAGGGTCAGATTGATAATGAGCGCAGACACAAAAACAAACATAATATCTGGCCTACTTGCAGTAAGATAAAGGAGTGAGCCAATCATACCTCAATAGAGAGTCTGATCAACCTTCTTACCTTTTAAGTCTTTGTCAATCTTGTTACCGGTATCCATTGGAGTATCATATGGTTTAACATTGTCAAGTAGAAATTTCTTGATTAGATCCCTTGTATACTTTGCTTGGTTGATAAATATGCCTTCATCCATTTGCTTGATTTGAAGCCCGAGGAAGAATGTGAGTTCTCCCATCATGCTCATCTCAAACTTACTTTTTATTAGTTTCTCAAAGCGCTTGCACAACAATTCATTAGTAGAACCAAAAATAATATCATCGACATAAATTTGAACAAGTAATTTATGATCATTATGTTTGGCAATGAAAAGAGTAGTGTCGATTTTACCGCGAGTGAAGCCTTTCTTAATGAGAAACTTGGATAGTGTATCATACCATGCTCTTGGTGCTTGCTTTAGCCCATACAAAGCTTTCTGGAGTTTGTAGACATGATTTGGAAATTGTGAATCTTCAAATCCAGGCGGTTGAGCAACATAGACTTGTTCTTGGAGTTTACCGTTTAGAAACGCGCTCTTGACATCCATTTGATATAGCTTAAAGTTCTTGTGAGCAGCGTAAGCTAGGAAGATCCTTATAGCTTTAAGTCTTTCAATGGGCGCGAAAGTTTCATCGTAGTCGATTCCTTCCTCTTGCCTGTAGCCTTGTGCAACCAACCTTGCTTTGTTTCTTATGATGGTTCCATTCTCGTCCATCTTGTTTCTAAACACCCACTTTATACCAATCACTCCTTGATCATTTGGTCTTGGAACAAGAGTCCAAACTTTACATTGTTCAAACTGATTGAGTTCTTCATGCATTGCAACAACCCAATTAGGATCTTGGAGCGCTTCTTCAGCCTTCTTAGGTTCAATTTGAGAAATAAAAGCAGTGTAAGCATCAAAGTTAGTAGCTCTCCTTGTACGAACCCCAACATGAAGATCACCAATGATATTAGTGATTGGGTGATCTCTAACTTTACGAATTTCAGGAGGTAAGTTAGGTTGAGTTGTAGTAACTTGATGGTCTTCAATTGGCACATCTTCACCAGCATTAAAGTCATTAAAGTTAGGGGGTTGGACTGGTTCAAAATTGAAAGAGTGAGTGACACCATGCGCAAAAGTAGAATGATGCGCATTAGTGGAATCTACAGGCGCATTGTACGGTGCAACTGAAGCTTCACTTGGTGCGCTATTGACAAAGCTTTGCGCAACTGATGTAGATGGATTTCCTTTAGTTGATGCATTCTGATCTTGTGTATGCACAGTAGGAATGTGCGCACCTGTCTCAATAGACTCAACAGAATCATTAGCAATCTTTGGAGCCAAATATGGCTCAAGGAGAGAATGTTCATCAAATGTAACATGTACAGATTCAACTATCACTAAAGTAGATCTATTGAAAACACGAAAAGCTTTAGAATGTTTAGCATACCCAACAAAAATACCTTCGTCGGCTTTGGCATCGAATTTACCTCTATGTTCGTTTCCGTTGCAGAGGATAAAGCATTTGCAACCAAAGATCTTTAAGAAAACAATGTTGGGAGATCTACCACACCAAAGTTCATAAGGGGTCTTGTTGTGGCGTTTGTTGATGAGGGAACGATTCTGAGTAAAGCATGCTGTGTTGATAGCTTCTTCACAAAAATACTTAGGCAATTTAGCTTCTGCTATCATCGTCTTCCCTGCTTCTATTAACGTTTGATTCTTCCTTTCCACAACACCATTTTGCTGAGAAACACCAGCGGTTGAAAAGTTGTGATCTATCCCATGATCGTCGCAATATCGAGCAACACCGTTGTTTTTGAATTCTGTTCCATTGTCGGATCGAACACTAACTATGTCATCTTCTTTTTGGGTTTGGAGCAGTCTGAATAGAGTGGTGAGAATGTCATAACAATTGTCTTTAGAGATCATCATTTCCACCCACGCATATCTTGAATAATCGTCCACCACAACTAGAGTATATTTGTTTCCTCTAATGCTTGCAGTGGTGACTGGTCCAAATAGATCAATGTGCAGCAGTTGAAAACATCTTGAAGTTGAGGGATTTGTCTTGCTGGAGAAAGACTGCTTTGATTGTTTGCCTAGTTGACAAGCTGCGTATTTGTTGTTATGATGATCAGCAACCTTAGGGAGTCCTTTGACAAGATTGTCCCTGCTGAGTTTAGATAAACATTTGAAGTTCAAGTAACTCATGCGCTTGTGCCATAGCCAACTATTTTCTGTCACACTTTTATCTACAAAACAAAGATTAGTACTAGAGTTCATACTATGGAAATCAATAATATAAATATTTGTCTTACGATATCCCATGAGTAAGGTAGCTCCAGTTTTTCCATTCTTGATAAGACATTGCGTTGAAGTGAAATGGCATTCTAATCTTTTGTCGCAAAACTGAGATATGGATAATAATTGTGCTTGAGTCCTTCAACGAGAGAGACTCTTTCTATGCACACTTTGTCTTTCTTGAGCTTTCCATATTGTAAGGATCCCGCCCCGTGACGAAGGAAACGAAGGGTTTTCGTTTCGAAGGGCGAAAAACCAAACACGGTTATCACGCAAAACATAACGGAGTCGCCACATTTGTTAATTATTCAACCCAACAAATGGAAAGGTTAGAGATTCTATTAGTCAGAGGTCAGGTTACGCCTTGGGAAGAGTTTTACGTCACCCAAGTCACCTCGAATAGGACCGAGTCTCCCTAACGTTAGTTAACAAACGTGCATGTGTGTGTGTGTGTATTTCAAAAATGGGAAAAACTAACATTTTAACAAAACTGGTTAATTATTTAACAGAAAAGGGTTATTTTGCAAACATTTCAGTCAGAAGGGGAAGAAACTGGAAAATGCACTCCCTGGCCAAAGTAGCCGTACGGCTAGAGAGAGCATTCCAGGGGTTTTTGACAGTTTATCAGAAAACTGTCCAGTTTCAGGCAAAACAGAGTGTTCTTGCTGAAACTGGACTGTGATGATCATTTTCCAGTTATTTTCTTTAACAAAAATATGGATTTAATCATCCCTATGTCATTGATCACAAATTAGACACCAAAAACAAAGGTTTTAGGTGTGATCAAGACAATCATTGGGGAAATTTTGAGAAAGGTGATGAACATGCCATTTGGGCCAAAATTGCCATTTGATGAGTAAAGATTTGAACTTTACCATCAAAATGGACTTTTTATGAAAGATTAACCTTGAGGGACAAAAAAAAAACAACATAAAGATCCAATCTTTATGACCCAATCTTAGGGATTTTTGGCTAGTTCAAGGTTGGGATGATAAAGATTGAGCCTTTATCCCCCAACATGATCATCATGGCCTAGTTTGTGTAATACCAACATAAAGACATGAGCTTTCACCTTGATAAAGAGATCTTTAAGCTATTTAGAACAAGAAATTAAACCATGATCATCCTTAGGTTTGAACCTCTTTCACACAAAAGTATGAAGGGCACCTTGAATCATGCTCATGGTTTAGTTCACATTATATGTATATATATAAGATATATATGCTTGAAATGGAGAAGTCTTGTAGTAATATAATATATGTATGCTTGAAATGGACAAGTCTTGCAAGAATATAAATTTGCTTGAGAGGACAAGTCTTACAAGAATATAATCAAGAACAAGTAATGTGATTAACAAAGCAAAATAGAGTTGAGATGAAGAGAAGATGGGGGAAGAGGACCTCACCTATGATGGTTCTAGTCTATCTTCCTTTCCTTCACTCAATTATAAGGGTGATTTCTCTCTCAGACATGATTTCTGCAGAGTTTCCCCTATCTAAACAATATTCTTCCCCCTGAAATGATCAGCATGGGGTTCAATTTATAGGGACTGAGGGTGCCCAACATAGCGTACGGCTCAACCCCTCAAGTACCCAAACCATCCGTATGACTCGACTTGGCGAGCTTTTGGATTTTTCTAAGTTTAATTCCAGTTCAGTCCTGGAATATTAGGTTTATCCTAGTGAGGTCCTGGCCCATTGGTTTATCCCTAAATGGTACCAAGAATTCCTCTAAAGTAGGTCAAATTCAGATTGAGGTACTTACAGAGCCCCTCGGCAACGTCGCTTTTGAAGAAAGCGGGGTTGTCGACAAAATAAGCATCCCAATCTGATGGGAGGACGGCTTGGCTGATTTGTTCTATGGCTGGACCTAGAGGTATAGGATTCCTACGTATCCCTATTCGAGGGAATCAAGCCTAACGTAGTTCGGGTGAGAGATTTTAAGGCTACTCAAACCTATGGGCCTTAGGTGGATATTCATTCATCCTTCCCTAAACAGGCATGGCTCAAAGGCCGGACTTGGTCAACTTGGATCTATTCGGAGAGGGTTGACAAAGGGCGCTGGCGTGGCTTAGAGGCTCAAATAATGGGCATGGTTCAGAGGCTAGACTTGATCGACTTGGCTCTATCGGAGAGGGTCGACTCAAGGAATAGGCATGGCTCAGAGGCTCAAATAATGGGCATGGCTCAGAGGCTGGGCTCGGTCAACTAGGCTCTATCAGGAGAGGGTCGACTCAAGGGTAACTGGTCTTACATCCGACTAAGGACTGCCGGGACACATTGGTCAATTTGGTCAACTTTTCTCATGGTGGAGGGTCGACTACACAAACTGGTCAACTTATCTCATGGCGGAGGGTCGACTACACAAACTGGTCAACTTATCTCATGGCGGAGGGTCGACTACACAAACTGGTCTTACGTCTCACCGGACTGCCGTCACAATGATAGGTTTTCTCTAACCTGGCCACTCTCGAGGGACAAAGGTTTTCTTAACCTAATCATGACTATACTGGTCTTACCACCTACCAAGGGCTGCCGGGACAATAACATCTTAACTTTCATCCTGGACTTACAAGGTACGGCCGTGTTAACAAAATCCAATGGTCTTATGCCACGCCGGACGGCCAAGGACGAATCTCACGAAACCTAATGGTCTTACGTCACGCCGGACGGCTAAAGGACAAGTCTAACTTAATGGACTTATGCCATTCCGGACGGCCAAAGGACATAATCTCACAGAACCAAATGGTCTTACGTCACACCGGACGGCCAAATGACATTATCTCACTAAACCTAATGGTCTTACGTGACGCCGAACGGCCAAAGGGAAAATCTAACGAAACCTAATGGTCTTACGTCACACCGGACCGCCAAAGGACAAGTTTAACCTAATGGACTTATGTCATTCCATACGGCCAAGGACGAATCTCATGAAACCTAATGGTCTTACGTCACACCGGACGGCCAAAGGACAAGTCTAACCTAATGGACTTATGTCATTCCGGACGGCCAAAGGACATAATCTCACAGAACCTAATGGTCTTACATCATGCCGGACGGCCAAAGGGCAAATCTAACGAAACCTAATGGTCTTACGTCACGCCGGACGGCCAAAGGACATATCTCACATAACCTAATGGTCTTAAGTCACACCGGACGACCAAAGGGCAATTCTAACCTAATGGACTTATGTCATTCCGGACGGCCAAAGGACATAATCTCACACAACCTAATGGTCTTACGTCACGCCGAACGGCCAAAGGACAAGTATAACCTAATGGACTTATGTCATTTCGGACGGCCAAAGGACATAATCTCACAGAACCTAATGGTCTTACGTCACGCCGGACGGCCAAATGACATAATCTCACTAAACCTAATGGTCTTACGTCACGCCGGACGGCCAAAAGACAATTTTTCATATTTTTAAATGGACTTACGAAGAACGGCCACGTTAACTTCACAAATTCAAACTCTTAACCTGGACTTACGAGGTGCGGCCGGGCTAATTTTATACTCTTAACCTGGACTTACAAATTACGGCCGGGCTAATTTCATACTCTTAACCTGGACTTACGAATTATGGCCGGGTTAAATTCATACTCTTAACCTGGACTTACGAAGCGCAGCCGGGTTAATGCTAATTCTCACATTCTTAACTGAACTTACGAAGTACGGCCATGTTAATTTCACAAAGCTGGTCTTACGTCCATCTAGGGACTGCCCGATTTTCATTTTCATTGGGAACCTAATCTTTCTAGGTTCAATTCAAGTTGTATGAGCCAAAAGGGGCATTTTTCGGGGGTATTTATGACATTGGTTGGGAAGGGGCTTTGAATGGGTAGGTGTAGATACCCCGGGGAACCACGGCTTGGCTAGAGCGGTGAATTATCCTAGGATGTCTAACTTGTTTTAGATTGTTTAGAGTCGCCACCTATGTTTTTAAAGGAACATAAGAAAAACCTAGAAATAGCCTAATTTATGTACAAAACCAGAGATTCGGGAGAGAAGGGTTCGGGGGTTAGGTGACGGAGTGGGAAGTACTTAAACACCCACTCCGCCCCGCTTACGCGGGTCTTGCTACTATTGGTGTTCTAATATTTACATGTCCTTCAATTTATTAACAATGCTAACAATTATAATGCAAAGAAAAAGGGGAAAAGAATGATTTTATTAATTTAATGCTAAATAGTTACATGTTGGACTAGTGCTAAATGATTACATTAAGAAATGAAATATAAATTAAATGAAGTTTGGAATGTTGGGATGTAACCTTGGCCAAACTTCAATAGTGAAGTGGCCTTTTGGTTGTATCCCTTTTTATGGAGATTGCATACTAGTAAGACTAGACAAATAAAATAAGAGAAGAAAAGAGATGTTGTACCTTAGGAAAGAGGACTTCAAACTTGGACTTGAAAATTGTGTTGTTGTAGAGAAAATGTTGTGCAAACACTTTGTGTAGTGTTTTGTAGAGAAGGATTGTTGAGATGATTTGTGTAGAGTTTTTGTTCAAGTCTCCAAAATTGGGTCCAAAAAGAAGTAGAGAAGAGATCCCCTCCAATGATGGATTGGAGGGGTTTTTATAGTTGAAAGGGGATGTTTTTGGTGCCAATTCCCGGTCACAAAGAAATATTTCCCGGGTGAAATCCATGCAAAATAAGCAAGAGAGGGATTCTTTAGAGAAAATCTGTAACTGACGCCCCAGAGGCGCGCGCTTCCGGATGTACCATCGGAAGGCGCGTGCTTCTGACCTCAAAAGGCGGAGGCGCGTGGCTTTGAAAAGGCAATTTTGACAGAATGGACTAGAAAGTTAATTCTGTTATGCAGTTCAGTCCAAAACTAACGGAATCAGTTAGGAACTTAACAGAAGTAACAGAAATTAACAAAAACAAGTTAAATAAAAATACTATGTATGCAATCGAGGTGAGAGGTCCAAGGCGGGGTGTCTACAGAGCCCCTCGGCGACGTGGATTGCGAAGCAAAACGCGTCGACGAAAGAGAGACAACCGCCGAGGACATCGACAAGAGAAAACAAAGACTCGATAAAGCAGGAATTTGAAATTACAAAGGATAGAAATGCGCTCCCTGTGTGAGCAACTTTTGCTGATGGAAGAGGTATGGTGATTTGAGCGGTCCACCATAGACCAAAATTGATGCGCGGTGCGGCATATTCTAATGCGCTGTGCGGCGGTATGGTGATTTGAGCGGTCCACCATAGACCAAAAATTGGTGCGCGGTGCGGCATATTCTGATGCGCTGTGCGGCGGTATGGTGATTTGACCGGTCCACCATAGACCAAAATTGGTGCGCGGTGCGGCATATTCTGATGCACTGTGCGGCGGTATGGTGATTTGAGCGGTCCACCATAGACCAAAAATTGGTGCGCGGTGCGGCATATTCTGATGCGCTGTGCGGCGGTATGGTGATTTGAGCGGTCCACCATAGACCAAAATTGGTGCGCGGTGCGGCATATTCTGATGCGCTGTGCGGCGGTATGGTGATTTGAGCGGTCCACCATAGACCAAAAATTGGTGCGCGGTGCGGCATATTCTGATGCGCTGTGCGGCACTTGTTGAATCTGGTGCTTTGTGCGGCACCTGGTACTCTGTCCGGCACCTGTTATGTGTATGCTTTGCAGATATACGTGCTTGTGTGAGATGTGAAATAGGAATTGCGAGAGAAAATTGTGATTGTGGTGTGATATGATCTTGAAAGCACCTTTGTAATGAGAGAGAAGTAAGAATGTAGAAAGTGATCTTGTGTGCGGTGTGATTTTGAGGAAAGCATCGGATGTATTCATACCTTCACTTACCATTGCCGCTTGAGTGGAGATGGATCCTTTATGTCCGCGGAGGATGCTTTGATGGAGAATGTCCATTCTTTAGATGTTGATGAGAGAATGCCCTTGATGTTGGGTTGGCGAGATGGTATTCTGGATGATGGGTTGGTCGTGCCAAAAGGCTGCCTACGTATCCCTTTAAGAGAATCAGACCAGCGTAGTTCAAGGATGATGGAGAACGCTGGAGGAGAGGCTAGGAGCAAAGCAAAGTAAAGCACATAATTTTGCACATAGAAGGAGAAAAAGAAAGAAAAAATCTTTTTTTTTTTTTTTTTTTTTTTTTTTTTTAAGTTCGTGGGTGAACCATTTTAGCCATTGTGTGTTTGTAAAGCCAACCCAAGATCAAGTCATGCTCAGTCGAAGTCCGGATTGCCTCGCTTGAATTCTGTTGTCGCCGGTGTGCCCAACGAAGATTGATGTCTAGCCCCAAGAGATTTGTCGATTATGGGGCTTCAAAAGGCTTTTGATGCCGAGATGAGGGGTTGCTGATTGTAAAGCCCCTAGAATGCCTTTGATGCCAAATTTTGAGGGACTTGCATAGCTCCAAGATAAATCAGCTCTTGGCCCATTCGAGTAAATCGCCCTTTGCTGTTGTAGTGAGCAAGCCCCAAGAGGAGATCGTTGATGCCAAGCTTCGAGAGATTGCAAATCCCCAAGTGTCGTGGGCTTGTAGATGGCGAGATGTGAAGACCTTTCATTGTAAAGCCCCAAATTACCTCGTGATTGGCTCGGCATTGAGAGCGGGTGTACCGTTTGGTAGAATTCTTGATAGAGATCTCCTTCTTGCTCTTACTGGGGAGATGAATGGCCTCATTGTGGTCGATACCCAAATGGCTGAGGGCTTATGTCAAAGGATGCAGTAATATCTTGGGGTGCCGTCGAGGTCGCGGAGGATAAGGTCTTGGCGTGATAAAGTCTCAAATGAGTATGCTTGCTTGACTCTTCTTGAGTTGAACTAATGACGGATCTTCGGATGCAACTAGTGCTGTGGCCCAACTTTATCTGAGCTGCACCTTGTGCTTTTGATCTTGGAGAAGGGGGTGCTGAATTGCAGAAACATTGGGATTGGCCGTGGCATTTCCCGCTATAACCCTGTTTTGATTAGAGTTTAGCATATTGAATCTTTTTCCTTTTCTCTAAGACTTTCTTCATGATCTCGTTGAAAGTTCTAACAAAAATCATCAACTTCATTCATAACATCGGAGTCTTCATTTAAAACCAAGAGGCCTTTGACTTGAAGTGTTGAGAGACCTTTGAAGCTTGATCTCTTTCATGGAGCCATAAGACTACTCCACATTGCATTGCTTGAGCATTGTTTCCCAAAAGACTGTTGGTTGCGAAGCCCCAATATTGCCCTTTGCTCGGATTACTGTAATGCCGTAGCCCAAAAGATTGTAGATTGCGGAGCCCTTGGAGACCTTCGGTGCCGAATTGAGGAAGCTTCCAATGTTGCACATGACTTGGCTGGGGATACTGCTGGGGAGTTAATTGCTCTTTGCCGAGGGAGCCTTTAAGACTTGACCGTAGCCCCTAGAGTGCCATCATTGATTGCGAGAAAGGTCCATCCTTGATTGGGGGAACGAGCATGGATACACGCGACAAGAGGGATTTTTGACATCCCTTTTGGGAGACTTTGAGGATAGTCTCACACATCTTTCTCGAACATAGCCTCTAGGGTGTATTGATTGTCAAGTGAAGCAAAAGAAGTCCTTGTCCTTGAGTCACATAGCCCCTAGGGCGTCACCATTTGTTGAGCAAAGCAAGAGTGACTCATCCTCGTGCGAGGGAACAAACATGAGAGGATATGGCAAGAGCTACTCCATTTCTCGGGAGCCTTTCGGCGTACTTTGGAAGCACATACTTGAAGAAGCCTTGAAAACTGAGACACATGTTGTTGCTATTTTCTGCCCAAGCCAATTGACTAGCTAGGGATTATGTGCAACCTCGTGCCCTTTTATGATGGGCTTGTTCTCGGATGGATCTTGGTTACCACGGGCCTTCTTTTCATGAACCCAAAAATGCACACTGCTGGAGAATGATGTCGATAACCCAAGACAACCTTTGATGGTGCTATATCTTGTCGAGCCTTTTGCAATCCCAAAGTTGACTCGGTGGGGAATTGACTTGCTGAGGAGATTCAATGTAGAACTTGTCTTCTTTAGAGGCCGGGGATCTCCATTTCTCTTTCCCTTCTCTCTCTCACTCTCTCATTTTTTTTTATGACGCACCCTGTTTTTTGCCTAGACCGCCCTTTCGGGTTTTCAATCTAGCGGGCATCTCTTTTGCGTCTTCATCATTTTTTATTTTTTTGACTCAATTGATGAGGAAGTGTGCATTGACTCTAGCTGAGGAGATAAGACATGTGATTTTGCGGTGGAGACCTTTTATCACTAATGATGAGTGACATTGACTTGACTAGGGAAGTGTCCCTAGTATTGACATGTATTTTTTATTGAATTGAATGACTCGCGAAGGCAAGTAAGTCATTAAGAGAGAAGAGAAGAAGCCCCAATTTGATTGCAAGAAATTGGGAGTATGCAGAAAGAATAGAAGTCCCTAGACTCGACAAGGAGCGCGAAATGATTCCAAATCTAAGAAAGTTATTCAATCCTTTTGGTGATTAATTCATTGGCAAATGAATCGTACAAAGATGTCTTGACAATTTCGAGATGAAGGCCAATCACTATAACGCGCTAGGGCTAAACATATCTTCTTTCTTGCATGAGACCGGACCCGCAGGTTGCCTACGTTCCTCCAGTGTAGAGGCTCAGGTCACCGTAGTTCTTGTGGATTCTCCATTCTTCGTGATGAATTGTTGCTTCGTCCTTCGTTGGTGGATGATGATGATGATCTTGATGTGAACTTCTTTGATTGAGGGGGATTTTTTTTTTTTTTTTTTTTTTTTGTGTGCTCTAACTTTTGCCTAGGTTGATTTGATGGTTTCAACCTAGCGAGCTCTTTTTTTTCCTTTTTTTTTTTTTTTTTTTTTTTTTTAATCCCCCTTTGAAAACTTTGCTTGACTTCTTCATGATTGTTGCTCCACCTTGTTTGTCTTGGCTTCGTCGTTGATGTTGGCGTTGATGTTTAGCCCCTATGCGTTCAAGTGATGGCCTTGTTCTAAAACTTGTTTAGACATTTTTTCATCATTTTGCCAAGAATTAGATCGAACAACTTGGAAGAGTGTATAAGGACAAGAATGACTTTTATTTGATAAGAAGACTCGACACTTAACATGGGATGAGAGAAAACATTAATGCACACAAAAGAGGACTTTTGACTCTTCTTTTTTTTTTTTTTTTTTTATTCCTACTACTTGTAGATACCCCGGGTGGGAACACCACGGCCTTAGGCTCGAGCGCGTGATATTATCCTAGGATGTCTAACTTGATTTTAGATTGTTTTAGAGTCGCCACCTATGTTTTGAGGAACATAAGAAAAACCTATTGATTGTAGCCTAAGTTTTGGTTACGAAAACAGAGATTCTTTGTTTTGAGGTCCGGGGGTTAGATTACGAGATGGGAAGTACCGAAACACCCATCTCGCCCAACTTAAGTTGGTCTTGCTTGATCAAAATCTACATAAATGAAAATGTTCTTCTTCTTCTTCTTCTTTAAGTCATAAAAAGGGGGGGGGGGGGTTTAAAATATGATTTGGAATGTAGGAGATAACTCCTTAACCAACCTCAATGAGATGAGGTGATCATTAGAGTCATGTCCCAAAATGATTTGGGTGATTGCACATTTGATTAAAGTAAAAGAGAGAGGAGATGAAGTAGAAAAGGAAGGAAAAGATGGACTTTTACCTACAATTTGAAGACCTTCAAATATTTCTTGATGAAATCCTTGGAGAACCTTTAGAAAGTGATTTTGGTATAGTTTTTGTAAGTTCAATTTTTCGGTCCTTGAAAATGGAGGTAAAGAGAGGTTTTTATAGGTGAAAGAGGGGTGTTTTTGGTGCCAAAACTCAGTCACCAAGAAATCCTTCCCGGGCAAAATCCTGTAAATTGACCAAGGGAGGGAATCCTGGCCAGAAATCTGTAACTGACGCCCAGAGGCGCGCGCTTCCTGCTTTGGGGGCGGGAGGCGCGCGCGCCTGGCTCCTAGTGTCGGAGGCGCGCGACTCAGAGAAGGCAATTTTGACAGAATGGACTAGAAAGTCAGCCCTGTCATTCAGTTTAGTCCCTGGACTTAACGAAGTCAGTCAGGAACTTAACGGAAGTGACAGAAACTAACGAGAAACACTTAAAATGGGGAGAAACACAAAATCAAATGTGCAATCAGGGTGAGCGGTCCAAGGCGGGGTGTCTACAGAGCCCCTCGGTGACGTGGATCGCAAAGCAAAATGCATCGACGAAAGTTTAAAAACACCCGCCGAGGACATCACCAAAAAAGGCAAAGACTCGATGAAAGCAGGAATTTGAAATTGCGAGAGATAGTGGTGCGCTCCCTGTGTGAGCGGCTTTTGTTGATAGAGGGGGTGGCATGATCCGTTAGGTGAACCTGCCGGCTGAATGTTTTGAATGAGGCCGTTAGTGAACCTTCTGATGAATCCGTTAGTGAATCCCTTGGATGAGTTCGTTGGTGAACCCTTGTTGACGAATCCGTTGGTGAATCCCTTGGATGAGTCCGTTGGTGAACCCTTGTTGACGAATCCGTTGGTGAATCCGTTTGATGAAATATTGCTTTGAAGTCTCGTGCCATTTGGAGTCACACTTGACTTTTGAATTGTGGGGTACGGGCACAGTTGACTGCGACCAGAAAAATGTTCCTGCTGGGGATGAAATGTTGAGATTGACTCTTGAGGGGGGCGTGGCACCCGTGACAGAACTTAGGGAGTTCGGATTTTTGAAGAGGACAGCCTACTTATGAGTGGGAGTTTCTATCCTGCTTTCGATTTTTGACATGCCTTAAGGGCGGAGCAGAAAAGGTGTGCCCAACTGGGTGTCCGAGGATCGGGACAGTGTCTTGATTTAGGCTGGAGATCTCTGACAAGGCCTTTTTCTTTAAGCGATTTAGACCTGGGAGGCGCGCGCCTTCCTATGTAGGCTTGGGACGCGCGCGCGCTTCATACTGCTGGCGGGTGGCGCGCGCGTCTGGGAGGCGGAATTCCGGGCTTGACATTTGCTGACCAAAAGAGCCTCCAACAGCTATAATATCATCTTCTGTTCGACCACTTGATTCTCACAGCTCTTTTCTGCCATTTTTGAACATCATATTATTGATTAACTTCGCTTGTGATCAACATTTTCCATGGCTTCCAATTCTTTTGCCCTTGACGCTAAGGTCGTTAGTGTGTATGAAAAGGACTTGGACACTTTTGTGTATTCTTTCAAGACCCATCCCAAGAAGGCATTCATTAAAGACTTCGGGTTCCGAATTCTTTTTACTTTGCGGACGTTGAAACCGGATTGGGATTTGTTGAGAGCTGCCGCGGCTTTCTGGGATTGCGACAGCCATACTTTCAACCTTTCAGCTAATGAAATGGTGCCGACTGTTGACGATTTCGGGGCCATCCTTGGCGTGCCTTTGGCCGGTCGATTGCCGTCCCCAAATATCACCGTGGTGCCGTCGACTCTTGGGTTGAGTTAGTGAATCTCCCTGTTGAGGATGTGAGGAAGATGTTGCACGGTACCGTGATTGACATAACTGAGTTGCCGATGTTCTTCAGTTTGCACTCGGAGGACCCGGTGGTTCAATCTTTCAAAAGAAATGCCATGGCTGTTTGTCTCTTCAGCGAAGTACTGTTTGTTACACCTTTCGGGACTGCGGACACGCAGTTGGCTGAGATTATTTTGCAAGCTAAGGACCAGCGATTTAGTGTAATTCCTCTTATTGTAGGGGAGACGTTGCATGGTCTTGATGAGTTACACAGGACGGGCAAGATGTGTCGGGGAAGCCCTTTCCTCTTGACCATATGGCTCCGAGAACATTTCAGAATTTATTCTCCGGATGGTGATTTGTCTCCTTTTGCTGTTCATAGGAGGAAGTTGTTGATCCGGGATTTATCTGAAGAGGATTGGAAGAAATTCTTTGCCTCTCGGGTGACCGTCGATATTGAGTGGTGTCCTCCTTCTTGGGGTCTTCGTCCTTTTGTGGAATAGACTCTTGGTTTTCAGCACGTGGTTGTGCCTGGTTTGAGAGATTCTTCCTTTTACCAGCCAGAGCGGGTTCTGCGACAGTTTGGTCGCCAACAGACAATTCCTTTTCCGAGGGATGGAATGCTTCGTCCAGTTGCTTACATGGGTCCTGACTTCTCGAGTGAGCTTCAGTCGGCTTGGGGAGATGACCGCAATCGTTGGGCTTTCGCTCCTCTGCATCGGGGGAGTGTCTTCCTTCCCGAGAGCTACTTGGATTTTTATTTGGCACCCTTTACCGTGGCATCACTTGGGTTGATGTGCTTCGTTCCGAGTTGTTGGGACAGGGTTTTGAGCCTAGCAGCACTTTGAGATATAGAGAGGCTGCTGTTGATTCGAGTAACATTCTCGCTGACCCTTTCGGTACTCCTTTGGATGACTTTTATTCTAGGAGACATGCTGCAGCACAGAAGGTTTCGGTGCGTATTAGTGCTCCTTCGTTACCCAAGAAGAAAAGGATTGAGAGACGATCGTGCGGTCCTTTGAAAGCTAAGAGAAAATTGGATTTTTCTTTGTACCCTAAGAGATTGCAATTTAGACCACTTTGTTTTAGGATTTAATGTTTTGATGTCTTTTGTTGCTCAATAAATCCGTTGTAATGGTTTGAATAATCCATTGAATGAATAAAAATTGCATTTTGTTATTTGAAGTGAATTGGGTATTTTTGATATGTTTTAGACCGCACCCGAAGGTTGCCTACGTTCCTCCAGTTGGGAGGCTCAGGTCTTCGTAGTTCAACAAACAAAGACCATTTTTTTTAATTTTTTTTTTTATTATTATTTTTTTATTTTATTTTTTTTGTGCACCTGTTTTTTTTGCCTAGACCGCCCTTGCGGGTTTTCAATCTAGCGGGCTTCTTTTTTTGCACGTGCTCTAATTTTTGCTTAGGCCGCCCTTGCGGGTTTTCAATCTAGCGGGCTTCTTTTTTTGCACGTGCTCTAATTTTTGCTTAGGCCGCCCTTGCGGGTTTTCAACCTAGCGAGCGATTTTTTTTTTTTTTTTTAATGGTCTTTGTTTATTAAGCGTAGAACCTTTTGAGCTTGTCGAGGTTGACCTCCTTTGGCAGCTGGTCACCATCTAAATCCACGAGCCGGACTGCACCACCGCTTAGTATCTTTTTGACCACGTACGGACCGATCCATCGGGGTCCCCATTTCCCTAGGGGATTCATAGCATTAGGAGGATGTTGTCTTAAGACCAAATCTCCCACATTGATGTTTCGAGGCTTCACTTTTTTTGTTGAAAGCTCTTGCCATCCTTTGCTGATATGCCCTCGTGCGTTCGAGTGCCCTTAACCTTTTCTCGTCGAGTAAGGCTAGCTGTTCGTATCGACTCTGCATCCAGTTGACCTCGTTGACTTGATTCTCGAGGAGGACCCGTAGAGATGGGACTTCAAGTTCGATAGGGAGTACGGCTTCAGAACCATAGACCAATGCATAAGGAGTTTCTCCTGTTGCGGATCGTATCGATGTGCGGTAGCCCCACAATGCTAATGGTAGCTTTTCGGGCCAATCCCTTCCTGTTGAGGCCATTTTCTTGACGATGGTCTCGATGGTCTTATTTGCTGCTTCGACTGCGCCATTTGCTTGGGGCCGGTAAGGAGATGACTTGTGCTTGGTGATCTTGTATTCTACCAAAAGTGCATCCATTTCCTTCTCAAAGTGAGAGCCGTTGTCGGAAATGATTTCATGAGGCACGCCGTATCGGCACATGATATTAATCTTTACAAATTCGGCCACTTTCTTGGCGTTGAGGGTTCGATAGGCTTGTGCTTCGACCCACTTTGTGAAGTAGTCGACTGCTACTAGGATGAATGACTGCCCATTGCTCCCGGCAGGATGAACTTTACCGATGATGTCTATCCCCCAACAAGAGAAAGGCCAAGTGTGACCATGTTGTAAAGTTTGAGGGTGGAGCATGTTGCAGATTAGCGTGGAATTGGCACTTGGCACACCTTTTGACTTTCTCGATACAGTCTCGTTCCATAGTGCTCCAATAGTAACCAATGCGAAGTATCTTCTTGACTAGCATAAACCCATTCATGTGGGGTCCACATTCTCCTTCGTGCACTCACACATTATCTCTTGAGCTTCGGTCTCATTGGCGCATAAGAGATTGATCCCGTCGTGGTGCCTTTTATAGACTCGGTCCCCAATCATACGTACCGAGAGGCTAACCTTTGCAGAGCTGCTTGAGACTTCTTATTGATGTTTCTCGGGATAAGTGCCGTCTTTGAGGAAGTTCATGATATCTGAATACCACGGAGAGTTTGTTTGAACCTCGTTGATCTCGATGCTCATACAATATGCCGGACTGTTCCTTCGAGCAATTTTGAAAGGCTTCACCATTTTTCCTCTGGGCATTTCAACTAATGAAGCTATAGTGGCCAGTGCATCGGCGAAGCGATTCTTATCCCTTGGCAGGTAGTTGAAAGTGATCTCTTGGAATTGTTCAACAGTTCTTCAAGGTTTGACCATACTGTTGGAGAGTCGGGTCTTGGGTTCGCCATTTACCCGATTGCTGATTGATAAGGAGCAAAGAGTCGCCGAACACTTCTAGTTCCGTGACGTTTCTTTCGAGAGCTGCTTCGAGCCCTGCTATGCATGCTTCGTACTCGGCAATGTTGTTGGTAGCTTCGAATTCGGCGTATGGCAATGGGAGTGTAGATGTATTTTGGATCGACAAGAAATACCCCTATACCAAAACCGTGTTTATTGGCGGCGCCATCGAAAAAAAGTTGCCACTTGTCTTCCTCGGTTGCAGTACAAATTAAATGCTCGTCGGGGAACTGTACATCTTCCCCTTCACTTCGTCACACGGGAATTCGGCAAGCTGGTCACTGAACACTTTCCCCCTGACGGATTTTAGTGTGACGTAAGTGATATCGTAGCCCGGCGAGCATGAAGTACCATTTGGCTATTCTTGTTGACATGAAAGGCTTCTCGAAGATGTAGCGGAGCGGGTCCACCTTTGCTACTAGCTTGATCGGAAAGCTTCCATATAGTGTTGAGCTTTTGAGTGACCCAAACCAATGCTGCACATGACTTCTCTAAGACAGAGTAGTTCTTTTCGCCTCCTTGGAATCGGCGACTGACAAAATAAATGGCGTTCTCCTTTGTGGACTCTTGTTGCTCTTGTGCTAACATAGCCCTAGGGCTTTATCATTGACAGTGAGATAAGCAACAGAGGTTTCTCCTTGTGCGGCGGAACTAGAACAGGAGGCACGTTAAGTAATGCTCTTCACTTGATCGAAGGCTTCTTGGCACGCGTCGGTCCATTCTAGAGCCACATTCTTCTTGAGTACACTGAAGATTGGCTCGCACATGGAAGTGAGTTGGTGCACAAATCGACTGATGTATTGTAGTCTGCCCATGAAACCTTTAATCTCTTTCTGTGTCTTTGGAGAGGCATGTCAATGATTGCCTTGATTTTGGAGGGGTCTACTTCGATTCCCCTTTCAGTGACCATATAACCAAGAACTTTGCCTCGGATAACCCCCGAATGTGCACTTTGCAGGGTTGAGCCCTCATCTTGTGTTGACGAAGTTCTTTCGAAGAACTTGCGGAGATCGATCAAATGTTGACCATCGGTCCCTTTGGAGTGAATGATCATGTCGTCCACATAGACCTCGATTTCTTTGTGAATCATATCGTGGAACAAGTCTGTCACGGCTCTTTGGTAGGAAGCCCCAGCGTTTCTTAAACGGTATAACTGTGTAGCAGAAGGTACCCCAACGGTGTTGTGAAGGCTGTCTTATGTTGATCTTCCTCAGCCATGAGAATCTGATTGTACCCAGCGAACCCATCCACAATGAGCGAACTCGTAGGCAGCAGTGGAGTCGACTAGCATGTCGATATTAGGAGTGGAAAATCATCCTTGGGGAAGCTTTGTTTAAATCCGGAAGTCTACACAAACTCGGACTTGCCGTTTGCCTTCCTGACTGTCACAATGTTGGCTAACCATGTCGGATACTCGATAACCTTGATGAACCCACGCTGAGGAGCTTCTCAATCTCTTCTTTGACCTGCAAGAGACCATTCTGGCTTGATCTTCCTGAGCTTCTGCTTTACTGGCTGGCATCTTCTCTGATCGGAATCCTGTTCTCCGCTACCTTTCTGCTAAAAACCCGGCATGTTTTGTATGACCATGCAAACCATCCAAACGGACTCTCGTAGTAATGCAGTCAATCTGTCTCTGTCGTCTCCCTTGAAAAGCTTCCAATCTTGTTTCTTTTGGCTCTTCTTCGGTCACCAGATTAACAACCTGCAATTCTTCGTCAGCCTTTGGACCATTCTCGCCACGACTACGGACTTGTTGAGCAAGTTTCATTTAAGTATGTTGTGTTTTCGTGGTCTATTTCATCATAATTTGAATCGTTATTAACTTGTTCGTTAAGTTCATATTAGTTAATTCATCATTTATGATGTTTGCAATCTCAGGTACTCAGAAATATCAAATTTTTCATTAGCAAAGAAAGGAAACACACGCTCGGCTATGGCCTCCAAA